>OZ022491.1:14777925-15052749 GCA_963989405.1 Trypoxylon attenuatum
ATTCGGCTCTCCAACTCGTGTGTGCGGACCGAACGAGTATCGGCATTGTCTCCGCGTTCCTCTCTTTTTGCTCGCTCTCTTCGCTCCGACGCGGCGCGACGCAACGCGATGCGATGCGACGCGACGCGACGATCCTCTCTGTACACGCGGGTAATGCCTCTTCCACACTGCTAAACCGGCATCGCGTTTCTAAAGGAACCTTCCAGTCTCTATCCCGTTAATATCGAATTCTCCAGTTAAAATAAATGTCACACAAGTATAGCCTCAATTCCGATCAGTCAATTAACTTTTCAAAAGAAACTTTACTAGACATAGTAATGCAGTTAGCGTGAAATCATTTCACGATGAACTTATTTTCCAATTCACAATTCAAAATTGTTCATCACTATTTTATTTCTGTATGTATTTTACCTATATCTATGATATTTATGTTTTCTTTGCTCCAACGATGGATTGTACGTTTAATAGGTTCTATTACTTCGCATGTAAACTGTACTGCACTAATTATAGTGTTGACAGCAGTGAGTAAAATGAAATTGAATTAAATTAAATTATAAATTAGTACCGATTTTAATTTCTCGCGTTTCTTTGAGGTGTGAAATTGTTTCACCGGAAGCGAAGTAGCTGAGCGAATATCCTGCTAGACTAATAGCAAAGTCAGAGAAGCAGTTGAAAGTTGCATCGCTTATTCGAAGTAGTGCTCGCGGTGTGAAGGGATGCGGAATGTCGCGAGAAAGGGCTGCAAAGGGTGAATAAAGGGAAGGAGAGGCAAAAAGGAGGCAACTGGTGTGTGGACGCGTGCACGTGGGAAATGGTGTGCGTGAGAAAGAGCAGTGTATACGGTCGCGCACGACCAAACCAGCTAATAGATTGGGGTTCGCTTGCTCGTTCGCTCACAGACGCCCACGCGTTTCCCCGCATCCACGCGATCTCGACCCGAAAATATTCACGCACGACAAAGGGCAAGAAACCGGTAAGTCAGCAACTATGCTTTTTTCCAGATTCTTTGCCTCGTCACCGGACGCGGTTCTATTTTTCTTCGGGACCCACGATCCGGACTCTTACTTAGCGCCCTCGTCGATGACACCTACCAGACTCTCTTATTAACACTCATTCCAGCCGGTTACCACATATATACACTGCCACTTTTCAACTGACAATTTCATCCTTAACCCACGTCACGATACATCACGAAGACTTTTCTTTCTGTTTTGCTAATTGTAATTGCTAAAAAGCTCACTTAAACGTATTAGATTGGAAATGAGTGAAACGAGCTACGGATAAAGCATTTGTTCTTTCAATTGTGCTATTTCAATAGAATTTGGTATTTGGGACGTAGGTGTAAATATCTTCCATTGAGAAATGCATTCGTTATTTTGGAGACCAAAGATCGTCTCGATAAATTCTATTCCTGGATCTCTAGCTATTTCCATGGTTAGATTTCCCAGTATGCGAAAACGCAATTCTAACATTTACAGGGACAATTTAGGCGACGCGATCACGTATGCGCGGTTAATTACGAGCTCTTAGAGTTTGCTTTTATTTTCACGAATATTAACCGAGCGACAAGAAAATGAAACGGTTTCCGTTCCTGTTTGCCGTGAGAGAGCTATGCAGGCTACTTCCGACAAATCTATAGTCGCACATTCGTCTCGTGTAGACTGAAACCCCCCCGCCCCTCGGTTGGTATAACACCGCTTCGCAAGGTATTCGTAGCCTATACATATAGTATACAAGCGGCAAATGAACTTGTACTTGCAAATGAAAGACTAATTGGTACGTCTAACGTTTCCAAGAAGAAGAGAAACAAAAAAATAATGTTTCCCGATGAATCTTCTTCCTGGGTCGCTATTCAATTATACGTTCTAACGACACTCGAAAAACTGTTCTTCTTCCATGACAAAGAAGATCCCCTTACGCAGTCATTCGTTTTACGCTACAATTGATCCTTAATTAACAGCTCGCGACTTAAATGCACTATACGCAAGATAGTTAATGCGATGAGAAGCAGTGTGGCCCCCAGTATCCAAGCGCAACCAAAAGAAAAATATTCACACAGTATAAAGGACAAGGAACCCGTAACTCCGTAACTATTGTTTTTTCCGGCCTCTATTTATCGCATCGCAGACCATTTTTCCCTCCATCTGAAAGACCTCTACCTTCACGAGTCACTTTACCCTCACTAGTTTCTCCACGTTACCTCACTTATCCTCGACCCTTCGATGCATGCTCTCCTCGAAGAATGAAGGAATATTGAATCAACATTTGCAACTGAACACTACTTTACATGATTTTCCTGAAAAGTATTGCTGTTAATTTGAAAATCATCCTACAGGATTTCGGAACAATTCGTCTTCTGTTATCGCGCGAATGTCGTGCAACACGGGTCAAGGAACCGGTAAGTCGTAAGACTGTGGCTTAGCGAAAAAAGGAAGCGTACATTTTCAAGATTCCACCCGCGGCCCCCTTCCATTTGTCCTTCTTCTTTTCCATCTCTTTTACCGGTAAATTACTCTGTATTGTCGCGGGCGCTACTTTTCTTCAAAGGCAGTTATTTTTTTGCCTCGTCCTGTTTTAATGCTACTGCACGCGGCACTGTCGCCAAGTGGAATTAATACCACGTGTAAATTTGTTGTTCTTGTCGGAGCGACAGAGTTTTCAATGTAGCTTCAATATCGTTTTAAATATACCGACGGTCGTCTTCACGATTTTCTATTTCGGTCAATTTATAGGAAAAACGTATTAGAGTTTGTGGTGAGTTTCCCTTAAGTTTCGAGGTGACAGTTCGCTAAATCGTTGAGTGACCCTTTCGCAGAAATGTCCTCCCCATGAATCTTCTCTCACTTCCGTTAACTTTGCGAGAAACGTCAGACGCAGAGTTTTTATTCACGTTTAAACAATGTCGTATTGGTATTTTCCAATTGGCGCAGACTTGCCTGGTTTTTTTCCGTGGTGTCAATAGTTTCATAATTATTATGTATTGATGAAGATCTTAATAAGGATTCTTAGCGAAAATATTTATCCAGTTATTATTATTATTATGAACGATAAGCAGGTACGGCACACACGCACGCGTTTGCACCTGCATCTACACAATAACATTGATAATATATCCCAACAATTATGTCTTCCTTGGACTCTGCTCGTTTTTCCAGTCGGCGAATTTTTCCCTCCCAGCGGTATTTATATCTCTCTGCCTCTTTTTCTCTTTCTCTCTCTCTGTCTCTCTCTTTCGAGCTGCTCGTCTTTCCAATTTTTTACTCGTATCGACGTGTCAATCCCAAATCCAACATTCCGATTAACTAAAATTATTTACAAAAATCCACTAGGTCTCTTCTTAAAGTAATCACATTTCTTTCATCGAAATTAATAAGTCAAATGTAAAGCTCATAATTAATCGCATATACTTTTCCGTCCCAATAATATTTTCTCGAAACTTCTAGTGTCTCGTCGGCAAAATAAATCTGGAACTTTAACGATGTCGCTAAATATAGAAATTCAGATTTCGTTATTGGCGCTAATTAATCTTCGAGGCGTTAAAGATATTTATGTGTCTTTCGCGGGGACCCTCAGCCTTCCGAAATGCTTTTGAATGAAGCCAGTCAATAAAGTCCTTCCATTCGGCTCATAGTTTCGTTTAAGAAAAACTTTATGGTGTTGTGCAAGTAGCGCTTACAGGTTTGATAACCGTTATCAAGACTCCCTGGTCATAATTTAAGCTACTATCTTCGGTGACCGTTTATTGCACTCTCGTGTGTTCAAATTTGACAGGTACGTGCTCCTCTCGTTAATTGAAATGACCCGCAAACTTTTAAATATCCTCGGTACGAATAGTTTATTATTGATTTAAAATGTCAGCTGAGCGTCCGTTGTCTCACGCGGGTACCATTAAAATGTAGTATTTAAGTGCCGTCGTCTGCTTTATGGCGGGCTTGGTTTAAGGAGATACATAAGGAGATACATACATAAATATCGTACACGGGAAGAATAAATAGCAAATTCCATTAACGCTTCATTTTCTGATTTACGCAATTCGAAAAATCCTCACGAGCCAAGCAAAGTAATATTCTCGAAATAATTGAGCATCATTTCCGATAATAAACGACTACTCATAAACATAATTATGTGAACGTGTTCGGAGTCTCTTCTTAAATAAGCTAGGAAAATTGCCAAAAATCCGGGACGAGTTGCACCGTCGATTGGATTGTCGATGTTGAATAACTCGAAAGATATTGAAATAACCGAACGATGATAATCTCGAAGATGAGAATATTGAGGAACAAAAAATTCGATTCGGCAAGTTAACCATAGCGGTTTGGGATCATCGACCGACGGAATGATAGTCTCGGATAGGTGTTGACGTAATTTAGTGTCCCATTCCTGAGAATTCGCGCACTCCGAACTCCGCACATTTCTGCATTCTGATAGTGGTAGCATACGGCTATCAGAAGTCCGCAGTAGCATTCCGAGTGGCAACTTGGTCGAAAAGGTGTGATGGGAGAATGTGGAGCCTTCATTGTAACTTGACACTTTCTTGAATCATTGTTCTTTGACAACTCTCACTTTTTCTGTAAACATCACTAAACCGCACGCTCTTGTCCTTATTGACTAGAAAGATGGAAACCTGCGCGTTAAACTGACGATTTACTGGCACGCAAACTTTGTACGTCTTTTTCTTTCTTTTTCTTTTTTCCTTGCGTTACGCCGTTAAAGGACGAGATTTCGTATGCGAACAACACACACTAGTCGGATAGTAAACTCGTCATTATCAGGTGCATTCTTTATACTTTTCACGCACTTCCTTTTTCGCGATAAACGAACCATACTAGCTGACTGCGTAGTTGAACCAACTCCACGATTATAGTTAGCTTCCCATTAGTAGTCGACTTTTTCTCTTTCGAATAAAAAGTCTTCCTTTGTCAGAAGAGGGTAGCTTCATGGGTTAACTACTCTTTTACCTATGCATTTATCGTTAATGAAAAGATCAGTTTTAACGATCCGCGGAAATATTACACGTCCGCAGTATAACCGAGTGCAGAAATAATTTTAGGCAGCCTTGTCGCGAGACGTTTAAACGCTTGGCATCAGAATTCTGCACTATCGGATCGTAACACCTTCGGCTGTTTACGGTGCAAAAAGTAAACGCTCAACGGAATACATTCGCCAACATTGTCTTTTTGTTTTTCCGTCTGTATTTGAAGAACTAGCAGAGATACAATTCACTCGAAATACCAATGACAGGCCAACTTTTCCGCGACTTTACTCTCTGTCTTTCAATCGAGACAACGCGTTCTAAGACTCATTTAACTTTCTGCCGAGTTCGTTAAAGATTTTTCCAAGCTTCTTTCGGTAAATTCGAGAAGTCTAAGAAGAATCGAAAGAGAATCTTCCAGCGAATACACCGCGAATAGTATGACAGAAGAATCTTGATCATAGAAACAGCTAATGAGACGAATAATAGAGAGAAAATACTAGATTAATATCTATGGAAAATTGGAAGAAAATCTAGGAGAAAGAGAAGTAGGAAAAGCGCGAGGTATTTAACGATAGTCTTAGGATGCGCGAATCGCCTTTATGGTTCGGGAGAACAAACGGCTGACATAATGATGTCGAGAGCATAAGAGCAGTGTGGCGAGCCGCGTATATTAGGATCTATTAATATGCAGTCAGTGCAAGTCGGATGTTGGACGGTCCTTAGTTCCTTGTCACACATATTAGCAGTGGCTGGGCCACGCCACCGTCATCAACAGCGTGCCGTGCCACGACTGGGCCGGGCTACTCGACGGTAGCGCGTTGTCAACGGTCACATTTGACGCGACTTCCCTATTCGTCTGTCAGCGTCTTCCTTTACGTCAGTGGCTCTCTTAGTCTCGCTCTCTTTCTATGCGTTACTGACAAGCTCGCTGCTACAAAATTTTACCCTCCTTGGCCCGAAACGATCACCTCTCCTCTCCCAATCGATTCTATCCCGTTACGATATTATATTAACTACAATTTTTCGCAAATGTGCGGTTTTTCTTATCGCACTGCCGAATCTTGTTCCTACTTAGCATTTCGTCGCTTCTGTCACTGACAACTTTTTCCGCGTTTCGCGAAGAGTTTATTAATTGCGCGGGATTCGTTGGTCTCTGTGTCACGTTGATTATTAGTAGCTAATGATTTTCGGAAAGACAAATTTCGAGAGCGCGCTTGTCAAGTTGATTGGTCTATAGTGATCAATTAGCAGCTGACTTCCGCGACGCGTTGCCAGACTGGAAATGGAATTTGTGGCGTTTTGCCGGCTGTCACTCGATACTTTTTTTTTTTTCACTGGCAACTTTCTCGAGTTTTGACTCCGTTGCCGTTTACTGTTTGGAAAATGTCGAGTTGAGTATCTTTCTTGCTGATCACCAATCGAAACTAGTAGTCGAACGTGATTCTTATGCGAAATTGAAATAATAGACTCTATAAAATACAGCAATTGCTGACGAGTTAAACTGACGGAGAGAAGAACGAAGTAGGATTAAATTGAATATCGTCAATTATCTCTGGAATATTATAGCTTTGTAGTATATAATTGATGGAGAGAGTTGCCACACGATCCTTATCCAAAGTTACATGAATGGAGAGAGAAGCGCATTTTACCGGAGAATTAATCGAAAACCACAGAGATTACGACGTTCGACAATTCGCTATGTAAGCTGGAGATGAACGCGAGTCTTTATTTCTTAATGAAAATACTAAAAAGTGTATGAAGCATTTATGTCTAATCCTGACGAGGTACGCACAGCGAACGATGATTAATCCTTACACAACATTTGTGAAATGACACGATCAGGAGCATCATCGCCATTCTCGCGTGATGATTATCTTCGGAAGATGACTCGAACATTTGCTTCGAACGATAACTTATACTTGTGCAGCATTATGCGCGTTATGCACTGTGTATCGGAGCTGAGACTAGTCAATATTGACAAACCTAGATTAGACGCATAGCCGAGCAAGTAATAAGTAACGAATATTTGGAGAAACTTTGCACTGCCACTGTCCTCGTCGCTTTAAACTTGACTGGTGTGACTCAGATCGGAAGTCGCGCGTAATATACTTGCTGGGCTACGATTTTCTGACACTTGTGGAATTTTCCAATATTTGATGGACCTGATCAAGTAGCGCAAACGATAGCAATTAGAAGAATCATCGTGCGAAAGAAAAGGGGTTTGGTGCAACCGCGAGAGGATGTTCAAAACGTGAAATGAGATTTTATCGCGTCGTTATAGGGGAATTGAAAGATGCTCAGATAATTCTGATCACAACACTTCGCTATCGGTGCTTATTCGAGTACGTTATTCCGCAAGGTAACAAGATCCTGTTCCTCCAATAATTAGTTTCGATTCCAGAACCAGTCGAATAAGAGGAGCACTAAAGAGCGATATCCACGGGCTAGAAAAAAAATCCTTACTCTCTGGACCCTTCCAAACCTATTACTGGAAAAGCATCGATATAAGAGGCGCGGTTTGCTTTCCGCCGGTCCTTTCACACTTTTTGTATTTCCCCCGCGACGACGGTTGGCGTGATCTCGCGAATAAGCGTTTCCTGCCATGCTGTCAAGCCTCTCAGAATGGAAAAGGTTCGAAATGGATATACGAGTGTCAGGTGGGCACGGATTCAGTAAAACCGAGTAGTTTATAGTAACAAGTTCTTATCGGAGTGGTCAGGCGAGCCGTAGTTATGTTTAATGGGAAATATAAACGTTCCGTACAAGGTTCACTCCGGCAGATCGAAATCATCGCGATACCACTGCGCTCGCTCGTTGTATATCTTTCCTTCTCTCCTCCTAATTCAGATTTTCTAATGGCCGTAGTTGCATAAGTATCCGCGCGCGAGCGCACGCCTCGTTAGTATTACTATATCGGGTTCGGGTACCGCCAGTAAATATCTGTACAAAACTACACGTGCCACGGAATACCCGATACAAAACGAATGTTGGAACCAGTGGCAAGAGTACAGATGGAAAACGAGTTTCAACGCGCTTCTCTGTCAATTTTCTTCTTGGAGCAATACCACAATCCAGAGCATGCGACATTTTGTCATTGACGATTCCACAAAAGATATGGAGAATACAAGTACCACTTTGTTATTAAAAAGAAAATATGAGTCGTCAAAATCTTTGTGTTCCCATTAGGGAAGAGACATTGAGATAATGAAAGTTATGGGAAAAGTCTTTGCACCAAGCGTCATTTCTTGGTACGGTGGCAGCAAAGTTATTTGGAATTTCGTTGGAATTCTCAATGGGAAGAATTTGAGGTTCATTAAGCGACAGATTCGCGTGGAGACGGTGCGCGGATGTTTCAGTCCGACGGAAAGTGGCTACGAATCGCTTTGACTCGAGTCCGAGTGTATTACGAACGTCGCGAGTAATCTCGAGTAGATTTGGCTGGCGCGCGTCAGCCGACGGCTTAATTTACAGGAATCCGCTTTCTTCGGGTTCTCCGAGCGACTGTTACTGTTGCTCGCATCTAGAGCGCGATTTTAATTTATGCAACCTCGCGTGATTTATAGACTATCCGCCGGTTTCTCTTATCGTTGCGAATTTACCGCGAACGGATATCTCTACTGGGATCTTCTGCTTTATGGATCGACTTTCGTATCACGGATGCGAGTGTCTTGCAATTGTCCGTGATCCCCTGGCTTGACGCGTGCACCGTGAAATGAGAGCTACTTCGGAAAATCTATGCTTCTCCTCTTGTTCGGCCATTCGTACCGTCGACGGCGCATAATTTCGTTTAGTCTCGGCTGGCATTCTCACTGCTCTTACAATGTTAGAGTATTTACTCGCGCTTACGGAAGCGATACGTAGTGTGTATAGATGTAATTGTAAGTAAAATCGTGCGACACTCTGACGTCCGTACCTCCTAAATAAATAAGCTATGACCCCGAGAAACGATAGCCGTGAAACAACAATAAAGGTACTGACATCCCAATACTCGTTTATGTACTATCGTATAACAACTGTGCGTCAGTTATGAGGTTCCGCTGTTTACGAATCTACCACGTTGACCTTCGGAATACGAAACTCACAATATTATCACCATCTCGTTTGGAATTCCAAATCTCACGAACACAACGAAGACAGCCGTTTCGTGAAACAGCTTGAAAAAACTAGGGATGTAACGGCTTGACGATAAGCCTAGCGAAACGCACTGTGTGTTAGTAAACACTTACGGGTCTCGGTAACGTCGGTTCCAGTAGGATTGATCAGCAGAGGCCCTTGGACCAGATCCTCCTCAAGGTGGGCACGGCTCGGTCGGGCCTGCTTTCTCCGTGACATCCCTCCTGGTCTTGAATCAGTCCGCTCTTTCTCTCTCCTCTTTCCCGGCAGCCGTTGCCCGAGGTGCTCCTGACGGAGACTGTGCGCCGACGGTCGGCGGACGGACGGTCGGACTGGGCACGGCTCGTATTCTGGAAGCGCTCGCGCTGCCAAGGATCACTGCTGCGAGCCGGAGATGATGCTCCTGTCGCTCGACCTCGTCGGTCCACGTTGCTGCAGCAGCATCGGGCACACGAGCACGCGCGTGTGCGTGCCTCTCAGTTCGACACTAGTGACTGCCGAGGCTCGACTAAGCCCTCCTCGGCTAATGATGTGCAATTACAATAATAGCAATAATAATAATGACGATAAGAATAATCACAGGTTTCGTAGATCACCATCGGCACTGTCAGGGAGTTGCACCTCCCCCCGCGAAACAATCCACTTTGTTAAGGATCCCATGCGTTCATCGTCACTGAAGCTTCCTCTGGTACTCGCGCGCGCGCGACCGCGAACGACCACCGGCCCACCGGTCACCCTGTCAACTGGTCACCCAGTCATCCATAGAAACCATCTATCATCGTTTCTTGGAATTCCACCTGCACGAGCCCCTTAACCCATCCCCCACCCCCGATCTTAATTGCGAATCCCTTTTCGTCGAGTGTTCTGCTTCCACTTTTGGCTCCTCTCTTCCGAAACGGTGCACTAGCACTAGACTGCGGTCCTATCTTTCTCGGTCTCTATCTTTGTCTCTCTTTCTCTGACACTCTGGGTACTGCTCGGTTGCCGCGGCGGTAGTCACACGTGGCACGCTTCGCTGTCGTCGCTCGGCGCCGGTTTGTCGTCTTCGACTCGAGTCCCGTGGCCCGCGGCTCGTGGTTGCTGCTCCTGCTAGAGACGCAAGCTGCGACCTTCGCAGCTGGCACGCCGGAATCGCCGGTTTCAGTG
Organism: Trypoxylon attenuatum; assembly: GCA_963989405.1. NCBI lineage: Eukaryota > Metazoa > Arthropoda > Insecta > Hymenoptera > Crabronidae > Trypoxylon > Trypoxylon attenuatum. The sequence continues at coordinate 14,788,160 of OZ022491.1, forward strand.
GCAGTAGTACGATGTGGTGGTACCGCGTAGTCGGTCGGTTGGCTCTCACAATCAGTCAGTTGGCGAATCGGGATCGGTCATCGTTCCACGACGCGAGATCCCGAATACGCGACTCTCGAAGGCGCTTATCGTTGCGCGTTATACGTACGGGGCGTGCGTGGGTGCACGTGTGTGTGAGTATGCACCCGCGATGAAGGGCGCGCACCGCGTTGCGTGTATGCGTGTCCACGGCTGTGGTCTCTCGCGCATACGTATATGCGTGCGTACGTGCGTGCGTGCGTGCGTGGGTGCGTGCGTGCGTACGCGCGAGGAAGGAGCGAGCGAGCGCGCACGTATGTGTGTTTATGATTCTATATCTCGCGCGAAATCCGCGGCTCTGATGCCTCGAGTCGGCCGGACGACGGACGGACCAGCTCTGGGCCTGACGTCGAGGCGCCCCTCTCCTCCGTCCACGGCGACACGGACGCTGGTAGGGGAGAGGAGAGATTCCCTGCGCGCGCTTTCGCCCCCACCAGTCGACGTAAAGATCACCCCTCCACTCCCCACCAGCCAACTACCGATCCCCTCTACTCGACTGCCTCGGCTACACCACCGCCCGGCCGTGCAACCCCCAGTCGAGCGACACCCACCCCCACTGCCACCGATTACCCGCCAGATCCACCCTTCTGCACGAGTGCTAGACTCCACGCAACCGGCACATACTACCTACGCGCACGCACTTTTCGCCCTCGGTTCTCTTATTTTTACTTCGAAGAGATTCTACTCCACTCGCTTTTCAGATCTTCACAAAGTATCGCAATCTTTCTTGGTTCATTCGCCTTAATATACTTGCATTTTACTATGCAACTGACTGCATTTATTCTAGAACCATCTGTCCCTGCTGGGTCTCGTCACACGGGTAAACCCTGTATTAATTACCATCGAATGATCGCTTGTCGAAGAATATTGAAGGTGCATCTCGGAGGGTGAGATTTTATCGTGAGGAAAAAGCGACAAGGGGTTCTCGTCGTTTTCTCTCTCTCTCTCTCTCGTACCCGGCCGGTTCCCGTACTCGTTCGTCGGTTTGCTTCTCCGCCGCTTCCCCTCATTCGTCTCGGGCTTTCTCGTCCTCCCACTCGATCGGTCTTTCTCTCAAGTCTTATTCCCCTTCTGTCGACCGGTTGATCACCCCTCCACCGTAGCGGCGTCCCGATGGGCGTGGCCTACCGCGAAACGGACACCGCCCCCTTATGCATTATTATACGGAGCCACTCGTGTCTCTATGATTTTATATGCCGTGTCTCCGCGTGAATATTCCACCGGCCACCCCACTGCTCCAACACAGCGTCCCCCCCGCTCCCTGGTCCCCACTTACCCGTTCCCGCTTTTGTCGATGCATCCACGATGTCGCGTTTTACGCTCGGCAATTATTTTCTCGTTGCACTGCGACCGCGCTTGCCGCGGTTTTTATGGCAATCGTCCAGCGGGAAAAAGGCTAAAAGGATCTCGCACCGTTATGGTAAAGATATCGCGAACCTTCGGGGAATCGGTGGATGAACCGCCCTCCCTTTACTGGAGTTGTTGCTCTATTGGGTGGTCGTTTGATTCTGCTTTCGAAACGTACTACTTTTTGACCTTTACGAAACACGGGTTGCTCGATATACATGTATAATAGTATGGAACTTTTCTTATATATAAGCGGCTAAAGTGTCTGTTTGTCTCCGATAGCTTATTGGTTGCTTGCGTAACTGTACTAGCCAATGGGGTGAAGTTGACGCTGCATTCAAATAGTTCATATATCTAGAACAGCGGTCATTTCGTATGACCGCTAGGCACACTCGTAATGATATAACGATATAATAGGACATCGAATCGTCGGTGTTTGATTTGAGTTTTGCAAGATTGGTCGAGTTATTTGTTTCTCCCCTTAGATATCGCGTATGCCTGTGCAATAACAGTCACAGGATGCCTAGGGTAGATTATATAATGAATTAGAGACGGGTGTAGATCCTGTGTAATTCATCGCGGGCTTTTGGCAGAGTTCCGAAACCAACGACACCGGATACTATCACGATGCACTTCATCCACTTTATAGTCATAGTCTCAAGCAACGACGTATATTTAAAGCCAGATTGTACAGCTGCTTCATGCATCGCAAGAATAAAACATCGCTGTCATTACACCCCACAGACCAATTTCCTATACTAAATAACCTATTTACAAACGTCACACACTGTCATCGCAATCTTGCAAGAATCCAATACTCGTAAGAATTTCGAGAAGGGAATGTAGAGGGTAAGATAAAGAGAATTCGTTGTTGGATGAGGTTGTTCATCCGGAAACGACAACTGATAGTCCTCAGCTTTAAGCTGGTAGCGTGCTTTAATCTCGAGGGAGCAGAAGAGAGGGGAGTTGTCCGCTTATAGTCCATCATAGCGGTGAAAACGAAGGAGGAGAGGAAGAACAGGTGGCTCGTGGGAGTATCCTCGATTCGGGTTCACAGAGGATTCGGAGAAACGAGGCGTCTGCGGTGAAGGTGGCTCTAGACGGGCCAAAAGGAAGATCGGGGAGCGGACGAGTGGGCCACGGGGTAGATCGGGGTAAGGCGAGAACTCTAGGAAGGTGGATCGAATGTGCCGCAACGGACTTTGGCGCTCACTCCTCTCTGTTTTACTCTCTCTTTCCCTCTTTCCCTCTTTTCCTACTCTCTCACTCACTATGAATGAGGCCTCGGATATGCTTCAGGTGTTTCTGAACAAGTTCTGCTTCTTTTTGTCCCGCAATTACTCTTTCTCTCTTTCTCTATTTCGAGACGTTGCGTGACCATTGCGTACGCTTCTATTACACGTAATGCAGATTTCACTTATTCCTAATGTAATCCTCGAAATCGAGCCGTTTTCGAACTCCTTGAAATCTTATGCAGAAATAGAGGACGGCGGTAATCGAAAGATATTGTAGTTTGGTCCTTCGTTACTTTAAACATTTTAGCTCATTGTCATTTGTAGAAATTCGTAAAATGTGAGAGAATTTTTAGTGAAATTATGACACTGTAGTAACTGACGAAGGCGCGTTTCCGTTGCAGCTGTAACATAGACAACCTTCATGAACAATCGGAAATCTACTGTGCTGCAAGTGTCGCTGGCTCGACGCGACGTCGTCCCCTTCGGGCCAGTCTTATTATTCGGCGACACTTGTGTACATTAGCGGCGATCTCAAGGAAGTTTAACAGAAGGGTTACAAGTCAATTAACCGCTCTATTGACGGCGATAGAAGCGGAATTCTGAGAAAAACGAAACTGCTTATCTATAGTATAATGTCTCGAAACCGCTGTGGGCGCTTATTGAGAATCCGTAAGAGAATGAGATTTTTAGGCCAGACCAGACAAATGCATACCGTCTTTTCTTTATCTTTCCCACGCCACTCGGAGTACCACGCGTTGATACAGATATTTCCAAGACTATCCCACCATTCCAGATCCAAAGTAAAAATTTCGTCTATAGACACACGATATTCGAACGTACAAAGTGCAATAAGTGAAACGGGTAAAAATGTCTCTGTACTAAAATTCGAGCTGACAGAAAATCACTGGTGTGAGTTTGACTTATAAGTTTCGTTCAATCGACAGTGGTAGTTTGACAAAATTCAGCCGAAGGTTTTTCCGGACAAACTCAGAAAAGCCCCTAACTTTCCAATGAGGACGATTCTATCCGAAGCGAACCGAAGCGAGGCTCCCTGCCAAGCATTCAAAGGACGAAGGCCAGACAAGCTTTTGTTTTAAGGAAGTTTATTGGCCTGTTGGTGACGTAAGTTTTGCGCAAGGATCCTCCCGGGGCGCAATATACAGGTAGGAGGGAAAAAGGGTGACCGAGCGGGCCTGGTTCGTCCGGTTGGACAGGCGCCGGCGCCGGGACTGACACCTGCAGCGGCGCATTTTTCCCTCGGGATTACCGGATACCTGGGTCCTCTCTTTTCGTCTTTTCATCCTCACTCTCTCTCTTTCTCTTTCTCCTTCAACCGAAGCACACAATTATGGTGTCAGTGATGTTATTCAGCATCCGGTGTTGTAAACACCTCGCACAATAGATTGTAATAAAGAATTGTTATAGGCGCGAAGGAAGGTCGCCGCTGACACTGCCATTGCTACTGCCATTGACAAGCAGAACTCTTCTTCTCCTTTTTCTTCCTCTTCTTTAGCCGAGGTGTTCACGCGAGCTTGCTCATGAATCATGAATCGAGGATGCAAACGAACTTCTCGTAGGTCGGTCACGAAAATTTCGGCTTCCGCAAATTAGCGAGAATTGAGCCGAATGCAAATACCTGTGCGCTCGGGAACGTTCGTTCGGGAGGGATGAGTCGAGTGTAACGAGTGAAAGTTTCGCGCTGGCATTGTGCTCGTTGGTTACGGAGGGCTGTTGCCTCTGGTGGGTCTCCGGTGGGCCCGTTACACGCGATTACGTACACTGCGCTATTATCAGCCACTGTTCGAGACGCGCACTACCTACTTTACCCCGCGTCCCCCCTTTCCACTGTCCTTTGTCTTCATTCCAGCTGCTTTGTTCTAGCATTTGGCGCGGATAATTTTAGAAATACTTCGCGGCCTGCACTTGAACTCGGGATCGTGGCATCACTGTGATGCGGGTGAAAGCTGCTTTGCATCATAGGACGCTATAGCTAATGCGTTTTAAGTAAACGCGCGGTAGTCAATGTGGTAATGTCTTTGCCAACCAAGAAACCTATTCTTACGACTCCAGAAAGTTTTCTTCGTTCAAAGACTGCTTTCGTGGATCTTGGTCTAGTATCTTATCATGGCAAAAGTATCGCTATACAGGGTGTCCCATTTTAAAGAAACCACCAAGATATTTCCCCCCAGGTAAGATTTAGAGAAAAATGTTTCAGACAAAAGTTACTCTATTCGAAGGGGGACTATCAACGGTGGACAGTAATTTTTTTTGGTGGAGGCGCCTCCGAGATCTGAAGATCACCGTTGTTTTTTAAACGGAACCATCACTTTTTTTACGCTAGACACATAACCTAGCCTCAGACAAATCCATCGATCTGTATTGACTTGACCTTGAGTTGTCCTTCAAGGTCATTTTCACGTATTTGAAGTTTCGCGCATAACACGTTCAATTGTATGCTTGGTACGACTTGTCATTGAACTACCAAGCAATTTTTATTTTGAGAAAAATGTCAATGCGTTATACCATTAATTCTCAAAGTCGTCGAGTTTGTTATCAAATGACTAACCGATCGCTAAAGCGATCAGCAAGAGAGGTAACAAGCGCATCTTCGCGAATGGGAGATCTCGTGGCACACTTTTCCTAACAGCGGCAGACGGGTACCTGGTGGCAGAAGGTACTAAGCGTTAGGTTTGTATCGGCACGGTTGAGCGAGTCGAATCCCAATGATCGTGGTATTAAAGGACCGCAGAAAATCCGCCGCAGCAGGTGGTGGGTCTCCTCTCCGCAACGTACGCGGGGTGTTAACACCGTTTCACAGAGGGGAGGAGTGCTGGCAAATCGAGACCGTATAGATTGGGCCGCATTCAATTAGGTCGCGGAGGGACGCCGGATAAAAACACGCGCTTTCGATCGCCTGCCTGCCCCTCGATTCTCTCTCTCACTTTTACACACACACACACACACATACACACACTCACTCTTTTATCACTCTTCCTCTCTCTCTTTCTCTGTTCCCCACCTCTCTGTCCGCACTCGTTTTTTTTCCATTCGGCATGTTCATTTAGATTCGCGTAATCTTCGTTCGCGTCCGCACCACTTCAAAGGATGGCGAATCGCGCGATAATGCCGCGATAAATTATCGAAGGGAACGGCAACGTCAGTTTTAGAAACAACGTCGATAAGATTCAACCGTGGGTGATGCATGGGGACCAAACTCGACGCAACAGACAGTAAAGGGAAAGAGATAGAGCGGAAGGGAGTGAGAATGCTACTCGAGTAATTTTGCAGGGCACGCATCCGCATTGGGATTTCTAAAAGAACGATTAACACGATTGCGTATATATGCAATTTATCTTTAACCATTTCTTAACCATTTCGATGTTCTCTCGGTAACTTGGACTTTATGGAGACATCCTGCGGTTTAAACTGCGTCACAAAATAGAATTTCTTTCAAAGTACTTTCTTTGGGAACATTATAAACTTTACAAGTTTCATCCAGCAGTCTGATATAAAATTAATTATTAATGTACTAAATTGTATCGTTAGGAATAAATCATCGAACAATACTTTTTCGTCAATCGAAGTTAATTGAACCGTAACAAGTTTAATAAATAGTCGTCGAGTTTCTTTAAAAGATACTCGTAGCCATTAGTTTAGAAAGTTGCAGAGGAATAATCGAATGTAAGTGAAGGTAGAGAGAAAAGTAAAAAGAACGAAAGTTGTCGCATAACGCTTTAGATATAATGAGTCGAATAAGTCGATGCTAACCGAAGCCTGCCACCCACGTATATTCGAACTCTGTGGAAAAATATCAGTGGATTATGCATAATTATCTATAAGGCTCTCGATTATAGAGGTAGAGAAAGAGAATACCTGGCAGAAAGCGAAACAGTAGCGAACGGGTTCGGTAGATCGCGATGCCGATGGGGTTAGAGAGGAGTCCCCTCGGAATTCCGAAATGGCAGAAAGGAGAAGGGAACGAGGGGAAGGCCCCGGGTTTATGGTCCCAATGGCAAAAGAATAGATATGACGTATTCATGAGGATGGCGCGGGTTTGTCAGGCAGATGGCAGCGAGATAGCGGCGCGTCGGATCCCCGAAGAAAAACACGAAATAGTTGTGCCTCGCTCGAGGCGAGACCGGACCTGTTTTCTATCACCTTTCTTCGGCTCCGCGATATTCCTGTCCCGCAATAAAATCCGATTTGACGTCAATTTATCTACGGATATTTCAACGAACGGCAGGAACGCGCCGCGCGGCAAACCCCTTTCTTCTTCTGGGCACGGCTTCTCTCGCATGCCGCGCGGCCGCGCATGAATTTCGCTTGTAAGCCGGCTTTTTCGCTCGCCTTAACTTTTTGCCTCTTCACGAGGACGTAGTGTACACCTAATAAGATGCTGTGCTCTAACTGATCCGGATCGTTAGCCTCGTGTCGGTGCGATATTAAGGATTGCTTTATTGAGAAGTGCACGGTTCCCTCCCCCTTTTTTACGCTTTTCACCTCGCCATTGGCTATCGGATAGTCAATCGACCAGGAGCGAGAGGAGACGACGCGACGCGGCGCTTGTACACGAATCCGGAAACAATGTCCGAGTATTGATTTTATCTTCCGTTGAATGCACGTGCAAGAAGCTGCCGAGTGAATTAAGTTCCGTGAAAGAATGTGCTCCTGGCGACTATAAAAACTGATTGCTTGTAAATACTTGTAATCATGTGCATAATGGTATTGAGTGAGATTTTTTCTCCCTCAGTCTTTGCTGCCTTCGTGTCTCTTCCCTATGATCCAATTAAATTTCTGGTAATAAACAAGAGAATTGTCGACGTGTTTTCTGTAGGAGAAAATCAATCGAGACGGAAGTTTACGGTGAAATATGACGATGGTAAATTCAATGTGCCAAATCGTATTGGAGGCTGATCGGCTTGAGATCACGATTCGCGAGGTAGAGGCAGCTATCGCAGAATATCTGGCAAAGGGTAGGCCGGCACTCGAGACAAAGAGGCACGAACAAATCGGAGAATGCATCGAGCTCGGTGGACGCTGCTTTATGAGTCGCGCGCGCAGTGCAGTGGCGAACCGTATTTGTTGACTGGCTTGTAGGCTTTTGATCTCGTCAGAATGCGAGATGCCGCGGAGAGGAGAGTCGAAGCTGAGAGGGAACCGAGGCGGAGTGGACTGTCTGGACGACACGAACGACTGGCGGTCGGCGCGGCGGGGTACGAGGCAGGGTACAGTGTGCAGTTGACTCCGCATCGTCGACTCCCCGACGTAATGTATATAGGTTTACACCTGTATTCGTGTATATGGAGGTTACCACCTAACGTATATGGGGAGACTGGTGGAACCAGGCTGGCCGAGATCGTCATATCCACAGCAAAACATCCAGCTGACAAGGCGATTATAAGTGAGTGACCGTGGCCTCTCCTAAGGGATGAGCGCGACGCCGGAAAAAGAGGGTACCCGGGGCGTCATAACGGCTCCACTGGCAAAATTGGGAATACGACCTCCGCGATTCTTCTTTCTTCCATCCTGTCATCCTCCTCTTCTTTCTCCTCTTCTTTCTTCAACTCCTAGTTCGTGCCGCTTCTACTTCTTCGTTCGCCTCTTCCACGTGGCATCCAATGCAACTTTTTCCCTCCGAAGGTCGCTCGTCCGGGTTTACCCCCCCTCCCTCCCTCCTTTTCGAGGTGCTCGGTGCACTCGATTACTACATTTTTACCGCGCTTCTTGCGCAGTCTTTGTAACAGTTACCTTCTTGTGCGGTCAATTTTATCAGGGAAATCGTCGCCTTATTTGTCAGCCTGATTACAGAACAGGTCTACCCTTTGGATATTCGTTTGTACGAATGGGAAGGTTGAAAACCTCGTTGAACGCTATTTCCTTTGGTAACGTTCCTTCTAACGGATACAAAGATTTCCCGGTGGAAGAACGATTGCATGTGTCGATAGTAATTTTGGAAATCAGTGCAAGTTTCGCTATGTCATTCGATTTGGAGAGTAACGGCGACGGCCGTCATAACGGCTTCAATGCTACAGATCAAAGGACGTAATGGTTGTGAGGCGACCTCAGGCTATTTCTTATACGGCTTTAAGCTTCCCCCGGTTCTTTTTTGCCTTCTTCTTCGTCCTTCCTCGTGCGCTTCAGCTTTTTGTCCATGAAGGTCGCCGCGAGAATACTTGCTGCTCTTTCTGCTGCTGTTCTTTCTGTAGCTTCGTCTTCCATGTAGTACCGCGAAGTGTACTGTAATTCCTGATTCGGTTTGCAGAAGCGTAAATGATACAAACCTTTCTGTCAACGAATTCAATGTTATCGCGTGTTCGATTAATACAGAGTAATCCTTTTCTCAGAACTCAATCAGAACGCGATACGAACCGTAGTACTAATTTCATCGAGTTACTTGGACGTATGTATACTGTTAGGATATAGGAATAGCTGGGTATGTTCTCAAATACATATGTCATGAGACCACCTTGGACTCCTGTTTACAGGATAGCCGCGAGGAATTGGATTTCCTCGTTGGGAGTTACTTTTTAAACATGATGGGTCTCGCGGGCACTTGGATGGATGATTACTGGAGGTTGGAGTATCATAATGGGATGAAATACGAAATGAAAATACGATGTCTGGTTGGTTCTTATGCAGTTTCGTTTTCCTCTTATACTTCGCCTCCCCTTCTTCTTTGCCCTTCTTCGGGGACACGGGTTTTTTGCAACTACTGCCTGATTTGAAAAGTCTCTTCGTGTACCCCATGGTACTTTGATGCCGTCAAAGTTTCCGTCCCAGCGCACTAAATCAAATCGCGAACTCGCTTGATATACGATTTTATCGATTATTCGATCTATGCAATTCGGACTGTTACAAACGAATGTAAACTAGGGGCCCTTCACGTTAACGATACCGATTCGGTTGGTTACGGGTCCGTTCGAAAAAGATCGATGCACTTAATAGAATGAATCACATCGAACTTAATTTATCAACGGACTGCAACTATCCAACCAAAGTTACTCATTTAATTGTAGAAAGCGCACGAGTTTGGTGATCGCGTTACCTCCAATACTCTTTTTACGGTCGAGCAGTAAGATTTACGCTGCGCATCGAGACCCTTGGTTTTCATGATTATTTCACCAACGAGTACCAATCGTATAATTCCTCATTAATGCTTAATTCTTCTGTTTGCGAGCATTCAGCCTCAAGAAAGATTCGGGGTGTCGAATCTTAAGTGATATATTACCATCGAGAGAAAAGTACTACGAGAGAGAGAGAGAGAGAGAGGGGAGAAAGACAGGGTGAAGCAAGTGTTCCGCTGCAGGCCACCCGTATCGCCATTTCGGATCTTCGATAATATATTTGCAGTCATACGTAGAGGACTCGAGAGGAAGCAGTTATCTTTGCATCGGATGTTCTCCACTCACGACGGTTGCACTGGGGCAGGACGAAAATCTGGACGATCAAGGATTTACTGGGCAGGATTACAGGTCTGTCCGGAGCAATCTAGCCGTGGTGCATTCGGCAAGTAATAACAATAATAATGCACCGCGCGCGGTAATGCGGAGAAGAAGGTAAGAACGCGCCCAAGGTTGGCAGAAAGGGGTCCGGGTCGCCCGATCGCGGATCTCGGTCGCATAAATTTGTTTTAATTGCCAGCGACGTTACATTTTGCTTTAATTATGCCGCATTATCTGGGAGGTAAATTAGGTAGGTCCAGCTCTCGGTCCATCTTTCCCTCCACCTCCTCCCCTGGTCCCGCGAGGATCGCCACCCCACCTCATATCCTGTCCCATCCCTCGTTCTCTTTCGCTCTCTCTCCCTCTTTCTTTCCTTCCTCGTCCTGGCCGTACGCGCACTCTGAAAAAACGACAGAGTGCCACTCTCTTCTTCTCTCTCTCTTTCTCTCTTTCCCCTTCTCTTTCTTCGGTCCCTCTATACGTATAGTCCACCTTGGGATAGGATCTTTCTCCACCCGCTCCGCGGTGCGGCGCGGCGTGGCGCGGCGCGACGCGGCGCGCCATGGAGACTTCTCCCTCGAGCCGGGCCTCTTTCTTACCTTCCGATCCTCGAGGTTCCTGGCCCCTCGCCCATCGGGTCCCACCACCCCAATTCCCTGTTCCCTCAGAACAGAGAGAGCGTGTGACAATTTACTCGGCCGATCTCCGGACCGAGACTTTCTCGTCTGCCCTGTCCTCCTCATGCTCGCCAGTTTCGCCCGTTTCATCCGTTTCACCCGTTTCGCCTGTTTCGCCCCGTGGATAGCCGAGCTTCCTCTCACAGGAAGGTTCGGGCTCCTTTCTTCTCCGCGCTCTTCTTCTCACGACTGCACCCTCGCTCACTCTCACGCGTCCATCCTCCGTCTTTCCTTCTCTCTCGGTCTTCCTCTTCCTTTCTCGCGCGTTCTCCATCACTCCCTCTCGCTTCTGCCTCTCGTTCTTATACCTTATAGCCGCGTTATTTATGCCGGGTCCGGCTAATAAACATATGAACGCCTGTGCGCTCCGTCTCTCTTCCTTCCTCATCCTCTTCGTTTCTCTTTCCTTGAGGCGCGCACGGCCGTGAGATCCCGATGTGCCGTGCACACACGGCCGTGTCCACACGCGCTGCGCTTCTCTTTCTCTCCCGCGCTACACACACCGACTGTCCTCCGGGCAGACGGTGCCCGGGCATTGTCTCGTCTTATTAACAGCCGGCAGGACGATATATCTCGCTTGTTCCCGCTGGATCCTTCGGACGACCCTCTGCCTCATCCTCCTTTTCCTTTACCCTCCACCTCACCCGACGCCACCACCGTCGCCACCGTCGCCGCCGTCGTCGCGACCGTGCCGAAACCACTGACGAACTATAAGATAGACCTGTCATCCAATGCATTTTTCTGTCACGCGCAAATGAGACTCTAAAAATCACTTCCCTCATCAAAATCGCTCTTCTAGAACTCCTTGGGGTTGCTTCTTTTACTAGAACGCGAGTACAACGGTTTTAGGTCTGATTTTTCGAGACCTATGGACTATGCTACATAGACACTCGTTAGGAAATATCTTAGGAACGAGTGATCAAAAAATTCTTTGTGCAGGGCACTTTTAAACCTGGGAATTTGAGCTTTCGATTGTCCCACTGCAGAATGTCGTATAGCCACGAGAAGTATTCGAGAAACGCAATCAAAGTTCTGGAACTTCCAATGGCGCATGGGCCTTTTATTGCTGCAGATCTAATAAGCAGCTTGCGAGGGTTACTACTACCCGTTCTGTAGATAGTTTTGAATGTCCTGAACCCAAAACAATGTGCAACAAGTTCAGTACAGTTACTCTAGGGAAAAATTAAAGAATGGAAGAAAACTGAATAAAGTTCAGCAGTCGCTACTCAATTCGTAGGTGAGAACAGCCGTCAACTCCGAAAATGTATACGTATAGTCTCTATCTGGCCTCTGCCAAAACGTCACAAACACTTCTCAGCAGAAAAACCCTTTAGCGAAAAACATAGGGTGTCATACGAGAGACGTATAGGCTGCATCCGCGACATCTTACTTTCTTCTCTCATTTCCTCTTCAACTCCCACTTAAAACTGTGCCTAAGCTTAATGTACTCTTACGGACACATTGCTTATCCGTCGACGAAGCGAAGCGAATTTCGATTAAGCTCTTATTCTCTTCATTAGTTTCCGGTTGGCTGATGCTATTGATGCGGCATTTGCGTTCTGGTCAAAAACTATGCGAGGAACTTTCCCCGCGGCGATTTACGCGGGCAGGAAGAGCGAGAGCGAAGCTGCGGGTGAGGAGATGGTGGAGTCTGGTGGTTTGGAGCGGCGAAAGCGGTGCCGCGATGAGCGTTCGAATGGAATAGAGAGGACGGGAAGAAGGAAGGTACGAAGCACCTCCTTTCGGACGAGCGCCAAGGGGGCCAGTTTGTAGAAGCGACGCGACCGTGATGTCAACGAATATTTATTTAATTGGCTCTGCGGCGGTGGGACCGTCGAATTCTGTTGCTGCTGCTCCTGTTGCTGCCGTGTTATGCGGGGGCGATCTAACTTGAGAATGAAGAGGGACTGTCTTCCTTTGGAGAAATACTCGGGATCGAGAGACGGCAAGAAAGCAGCGAAGGTGGTAAATATGAGATGCCCCTTGAAAATATATCAAGCTGAATACAGAAGAACTGCATACACTAATTAGCAACTGTTGAATGCTTCGTCCTTTGTCGGTCCTATTAGAACGATGCGTTAAGTGCCCATTGGCACTATGGTATTTTAACTATAATGGTAAGCTTAAATCTTTCGCTTTTATGACACGTCGATCATCGCGTCATCCTGAGTGACAATTTTCGCGGTGCAATTAACGGGTGTTTACAAATAGAATGGAGAGGATTCGATGATAATTTAAAAATCTAACAATAGTATCTACATGAAAATTTAGATAACTAAACTATCTTCTTTATAGTTTAGAATCTACTGGACAATGAAAGTATCAATAAACCAATATGATGCAGTCTTCGAAACGGATTTCGCGTTGTCGATTCTCCGCAAGCTCGTTTTCGTAAGTCTTTGGTCGCTGTCGCTTGTCACGCGTTAAATTGTACGAAGGACGACGATCAGGATCGGTCGGTGGATCGCAGAATCCTGCATGAATACACGGAGAGTAGCTCTCGATGCGCGCTGTCCCGCGTTGGACGAGCGCAAAGGAGTACAGCGTATGATATAGATTTATGTATGTCGACCAAGAGTCCGAGGCATGGCCCGCGTCGGTTCGAACGAGAGTGTAAGGACCGATGGAGCTGACGATCAGAGGATGGGTGATGCGACCGGGGGCAGGGGCGGATTTAACGTTCCGCCGTCGTTTGCTGACGGGAAGTAGACCGTCTTCGTCCCTGAAAAACGTATCACCGGGAGCCCGTGCGCGCCGCTCGAACCTCAGAACCAGACCTTCGACTACCGCGTTCATTAGTATCAGTCCTCCGGCACCGCGTCACTATAAAATATCCGCTGGAGTCCGGCCTGCCATTTATATCCTTGTTAATAGACGCGATTGATAACCGCGAGCGTACTCTTTGCCGAGCTGGACAATAAATACAGATCTATCTCGGGAAGGATGTTACGTAGCTAGTCACCGGTTACCATTCTCTGGATTTTATACTCTACTCACTCGGCATCTTAGACACAAAACGACTCGACCAATCATCCAATTCCATTTGGAATATGTCCCAGTGGATTTTGGCATGAAATGAAAGGTAAAATTGCAAGGTACCGGAGTAGAAGGTATATTGTACACTGAACTATTCATCGAGAAGAGAAACGCGACATCCGGTCAGAGGTTGACGATTCGCGTTGAGATGAGTGGAGGAAGAGTAAGAGAGGAATAGAAGGAAGAGAAGAAGAACGCAAGTGGAATATCTTTGGCGATTTGAGGCGTATATCCGCCCCTGGAGGGGTCACTCACTGGATGGGGTAAGCTGGAGGTGGAATATCTGGGGAGACGGGGGCAGATCGAGAGGAGAACGGAAGGAGCTGCGCTCTCTTCTCTTCGGAGTCCGCAGTGGTCCGCAGCGAGCGAGTGATTTGTGAAGACGCTCCCGCGGCTGTAATCACGTGGGATCTCCTGGGCTGTCGGTCCCGCGAGAGAGAGAGGGTCTGATGGGCCCGAGACCGCAGCTGAGTAGGATCGACTGATTCTTATTGTTATTATGGGGAGTGACGTCCCACGATCCTGGCATGTTTATGCGTCCAGATTCGAAGCGGCCTTGGATACATTGCAGCCGAAGCCGAATCAAAGCCCCTCAGTCTTCGTGGCTCCCGAGTTTGTCGTCGTCTCTTCCCTCTCTACGCTCCTGGGATCTTCCTTTTTTAATCCTTCCCTCGGAAGCGCCTTCCACCGGATGCGAGTGCTGCTTCTGAGAGATGCGTCGACGGCACTCCGCGCACTCGACTCTTCTCCCGAGCTTTTTAATCGGCGCACTCGTACAGTGACAATCGAGCCATTATACTCATGATATCCATTGATACGTCCATAGTAATAAGAAATGATTAGCCAATATTGTACAATTCTCTATACCTAAGTTCCTTTATTCGTTTTAATTTACATATCAATTTGTTCCTCTTCTTTGTAACCACCTTTTCTATCGAACGCGTATCCCTAAGGTTCGAATTAACCGAGTAAATAAATAAACGCGAAAATAAAATAGTAAAGGGTCCCTGGGGTAATACGTATATTAACTATCTGATATATAGTATATATTCATATTTATACACTTTAACACTTTAATATCCTTTTCCTGGAGTGTTAGCGTAAAGTATGATCTAATAGATTACTTTAAAATTGAGATATCCCTGCAGGATAATAAGGGTAAACAACCTTCACTGACAGCAGAGGCGATCCTAATAACCCTGAAGATCCTTTTCAACAGTATCTAACCTGGTAAAATCCTTTTCACGAAGCTGACACTCCCTTAATTGAAAACCCTTGAAAAATTCGTGAAGGCGTATCGTCCATTCGCAGGGTAAAGTGGCAGCCGTGAAGAAGGGGTGTGTTTACGAGGCGGTGGCGGCGGCAGCTCGGTCGGGGCACATTATAAGGAGTCGGTGGCACGAGCCGCATCGTCGAAGGGGGCACGAGCCGAGGTGGTGGCCCTCTGCGAAGGTGCTGCTGGCACGGTGCGGCGTATTCTGGGCGTGGCAGGGCCGCAGGGCGCCACCGATGGGAATAAATTATCTTACGGGCACACACGTTGCTCTGGCGCACCCCGGTTATTATTGCCTAATAGACCAGCAAACAAACGGTTCACGCCCACCCTTGAATAACGTCGTGATTAAATTGTCGATGCACCGTCAGTCAAGGAGAAACCTGTGAAACTGCCCTTTGCCTATACCGCTGACACATTTAATTTCTTTCTTTCTTTCTCTCCACTATTATCTCATTTCCATTGTTTTCTTGCGATTTTTTTATTTAGTTAGCCAAAAAGTATCGCTAGATTTTAGTCAAATATATTATAAATATACTTCTTCGAATATAGATTACTTCTTAAAGTCATATCACGTCATTGTCCTTATACAATAAAAAGCACATTTTTAGGATAATACGCGTCTGTTTGAAATGGCATTTTATTCAATCGTCATAACTTCGGTTCCTCCTGTATCGTGGAGACATTTCTGGTGTTTCACAGGCGACACACATCACAGTAGTTGGAATTTGAAAATTCCCGATCGCGTTAGGTGAATCGTGGATATCATACGAAGCATTCAACTTCCAGAGGCTTCTTCGGAACTGCATACCAATGTTAATGCAGTCAGAATATAGATAGACTTATCGGCGCTTCCATTCCAATTAAAGGGTGAATGCGTGCGACCATGTGTATCAACCGCAACCTATTACAATATATCTTCTCATGGAACCAGTAAATCAGTCGCGGAGCTCCGAAATCCCAGTATAATATTGAATTTATCCAAGAGAGTCAGAGTGTGTGTGTTTTTACAGAACTCCGTGACGATAAATCTTTCTGCCATTGACGCTCGGAGAATACCGCGCGCGATGCTCGGGTATAGGGCAATCGGTATAACAGTGGGCCAAGGTGGGCATTTGTATATCGAGAAGATAGGAAGAATTAATTAGAGGTATCGGTGGTATCTCTCGGCGTCATTAGCGGGCGTCGCTGTTGTTGCTCGCCGTGTACACGTGTGTACGTAGCCTCGCATGACCGAGACCCTTTAGCAAATCTCGCTTCGGGTGCTGGGTCACCCCCGAGGGCATGATTCATTTTTTTTTTTTTCCTTTCGAGAAGCACCCTCGTTGCGTGCGACTGACGTTCAATTCATGCGGAGTCCTTGTGTTCTTGCTCATTAGCGTCAGGAGCCTTCTGTAATAAAATCGATGAAATATCCATCGGTGGTGCGCGGCTTTGATAGAAATCTTAAGGAGCTCGATTCAAAATAAAAAGTGGTCTAACATGACTTTGCCTCTTTTATCTACGACTACGATGCACCTTCTATGATTCCTGCTCCTATTTGGTCATTGTAGATCAATCTTTATAGATAGCTGCGAATTACTTCAGTTCCTTTGATTCCTTTGACCCGCGGATGCAGGGCTCGCAATCAGTTACAACATTGCATTTAGTTGCACTACTCGCTTTCACCGTGTAGTTTGCGATGAGGATAACTGTTATCGTTTACTCTTGAGCAGTTCTCATGTACATCGTGCGTTACGAAGCTCCACTCCATTGGAACAGTCGCCTTAATCCATTACCTTCCCACGTCCACTCGCTATTCCGAATAGACTTTTCCAGAGACTTTTGCCTCTAATTCCAATTCATTCCAAATACGGTTGAAGTACCTTTAATCGCGTCTCCCAATTATGCATAATGTTTCTCCGAAGTAAGAGATTGTCTATTATACGCAAATATACCTGTGCACTTTAAACTTAACAATGCAGTACAAATTTTATACTAAATGATTCATAATAAAATTGCCAGGGTTCGCGAATGCAAATGCCAACGTTGAACTTTCTTTTCTCCCTCTCTCTATGTACGTGATGTATTTCAGTGAGTCGTAGTGACGTTAAACGAGAGCTCACAAATCACGATGGGCTTTTCCTTCAAAATCACGAGCAGGGTGTACGCGATTTGAGGGTCATTGGACGCGGCAAGCTCGAACCGTGCCGTAAATCTCGTCGTGGCAGCCGCATAGGCGGGCTCCGATTACCATAGACATGCCACGCGTTGATTATAAACATAATTAAAAACAACAACAGGCAGCCTGTCGTCGGTGTAACGTATGCAAGCGAGCGAGAGGTTGGCGCGAGTGTTCGTGTCCTCGATGCCGGTGGTCTCGCAGCCTGTCCCGCAGGACGGACCGCGACCTAGGAAGCTTCGCGTCGCGTCGCCTCGCGTCGATCGTCGCTCGAGCCAACGCTATCGATCCCCATTGATCCCAGAGCGATACGGCTCGCTCAACTACATATATACAGCTCGTTCCCTCCCTTTCTCTCTGTCTCTTTCTTTCGCGTCAGCGCTGTCTACGTGTGGCAAGAAGATGTAAAAATCCCCGCGGAAACTGGTCTGCCCCGAGTGACTTTTTTCCCGGAAGGACTAGGACTAGAACGTGATACCGAGCGACCAAATAAGGGGCTTATAGGGAAACTACAGTGGTTTCCTGCCAAGGATCGACCTTTGACGTCGCGTGCGAGAGACCAGCTAAAGCAGTATTAATATGGAAATACATGGATAGTACATTTTGGATCTATAATGTTTAGTTCGAAGTATAGTGCAAATATTAAGTGGTGCTATTACAAAAATCAATAGGGATATAGAGATGTAAGTTATAAGTTCAAAAGTACACGTGTCCAATACATGTCTATCGGAGATTGGTAAATGTTACTACTTAAATATATTAATTATAAGCTGGAAAATTAGAGTGGGTAACGACTTTAGGATTATTTGAAATTTATTTTTAGCAGTATGGTTGTCGAGACATTTACATGTAAATAGTGAATAAGGAAGCCTTGCAAGTCACTGACAAGCTAAGGTAGAGACTTTGTAAGCCTGTTTTATAATGCAATCACGGAATTAATCGATACTAGAGCAGGGCAATAATAAAATCTGATACTCGAGCGAGAAAATTATTGCCTGGTTCGCATCACAAGAAGTTTCATCGAGTTGGCAAAATCGTGGTTGGTTGGAAATAAATTTGTGTGTTTATAATAAGGTCCTCGTCGCGAGAACGCAGGCTGCTTATGTAAATTCAGTTCATCAAAACCAGACTGAAATTATAAATACCTGCGGCTTACAGGGCGCTTTAAAAGAGCCCAATTTGGATTCTAACGATCGTAGTATTTCAGCTCTCCGCTCTGCATAAAGATCTTTATCCGGTCGGCTCTTTTCCCGAAGTCCCCGAAACCTTCGATGCCGGATAGGCAGACCGTGGACAGCTTTCTGGAGACACGTCACCGTGACTCTCTCTCTCTCTCTCTCTCTCTCTCTCCCCGTCCTTTCCATTTTCATCGAGACTATCGCCTGTCTCTTAAGAACCCTGCCAATTTATGTGACAGACTATCTGGCCCTATCGCACGCACCAGAGACTCCCGAATCCGTTTTCGAAGAAAAAGATGCTTAATAGACGATTATCCATCGAAGATAACAGAGAGAAAAATAATGAGAAAAAGAAAAGAAGAAAATCCCTATGATGTAGATTCATTGTTGTCAGATCATAAACGGAAACTGTGAGTCTCGAAATTGTGGTTCATTTATTTTGCAAGCTTCGAACGATAAAAGGATCACGTTCTTTCCGAGGAATCACGACGAGGTGGAATGAAACTTGCTGCACAGAGGCCCTGAGAACGCAACGACAATTCCAACAAATTTGCACCTCTAATCGCACCTCGCGATAGGAGTATAATGAGAGCATGATGCGAGTCGAGTCCAAGGATGAAGGAGTCCGAGTGCAGCAAGGATCCCGATTGGATCTCTCCGCCCAGTGAGGGCGAGAGGCTGGGCTTCACCTTTGACCCTTTACTCTTCTTCTTCTTGTTCTTATTCCCCCGTCTCTTTCGCCTACTTCGCGCGCTCCTTTACCGAGGCTCCTCTCCTTTCCTCTTTCGATCTCACCAGTCTCACGTCCTGCTGCCGTTCCTGGTGCTGTTACTGCCAGTGCTGTTACTGCCAGTGCTGCTGCTGCTGCTACTCGCTCTCATATTCCTCTCATTCCCTGATCTATCGATTTCGCACTCACCTCTCGCATCCCTCCCGCCCTCGGCCCCGGTTTACCCCTCCTCCTCAATTGCCTTTTTTATCTTGTTGCCAATCTCCGGACACGTTCTATGCATTAATCACGAGGAGCGAGTCTTGTTTCTTCCCTCTCAATCGTACACTTTTATTTGATTTTCCAGGATTGCGCGAACCACTGGACTGGTAAGGTCGTTAAGGACTCGCCAGAGAATATCGGTTTCGGTGTTTCAACTGATTTTATCATTTTTCAAGCACCAGGAAATTTTCAAGAGAATTTCATTGTTCTATTTATCTTTGGCTAATCTTGTTACCATAATTCGAATTAACTACAAAAATGTGTATATAGATGTGTTTATTAAAGTGTTGACGAGATTATAAATAGTTTTGCAAAACTACTTGGAACATTCGCGAAATACTCGTTCACGAAGACCATACGTTTGGTAGAGGTTCAATACTCGCAATTTATTCACCGCGAACGCTAAGGAGGAATCCTTAAAGATGTGCAAGATTCATCGATATTCAATAATTGATCGAAAGATAGAAGGAGTTGGGGATGAACCCGCGGTTAAGATGAATCACTCGAGACTGACGTGCACGTATGTAACCCAGTGACTAACGCCTGCTGGTTCCTCGTCTTAATACGGCCATAAAGGCAAGCCGCAGTAATAATAAAGCGATAATAAAACGAAAACCGATTCCCAATCGTCTTGCAGACACACCACAGGGAGTTTATTACATGCTGCCATATTATATGCAAGCTATAGGACTGCAACGCACTGGCGCTGATTTTATGAGTCTCCCACATGAAGCCTTTATTTTCAGGATCATGATATTTTCTGCTTTATAGTCGATAAAGGATACAGTATCCTAACGTGAGATATCGTTCCCTTGACCATTTTCGAAATTTCCCTCTACTCATAAAGTTTTTACAACGAAACTGAAAATAAACATTGTCCAATTTTGTTAAATTGCATCGAGAATAAATCTTGAATCGTAAGAAGTTAACAGTGACTTTGCATCATGAAAAAAGTAATGCGAAATCTATAAATACACAATTGTATTAATGGTGAATTGTAAAATTCTCTTGCGCCAGAAGCTCGACTCTCTTCGCAGTTACTTTTGCGTATCGCATTTCATGGTGTACATAAAATGACGAAGTAAGAAAACCAGAGGTGGTCCCTTGGGTGACGGGTACGGGTGGCACAAGGCAGCATGGCACCTCTCTACCGTAATTCATCGGAGGACAACGTCTCAGGGTAGATTTTAATTTTAACGGCTCCGTTTCGAGGATCGTTTATGGGCTTTAGTGTATAATTTTATCACGATTGCCGATCTGATCGCGGTCCCCTGGGTCCGACACTGTCCCAAGCGGATTGCGCTGATCGCTGTGGAATTGGGATGAGGGGAAAAGGGGGATGAGAGTTCGTTGTCTCGCCAGATTCACACATATGACGCGATCTAATCGACTCATTGATTTTTACCCTACTATTTTTACACTAATTCTGCCATTAATATTATTAACCAATACAGTTTAAAACCAGTTTAAAAAAACTCATTACCAAAGTGTAGTAGTATTAAAGAGAACAATTTTAAAGACTGTCTTAGACTGTTAAAAATTTTAAAACACCCTGTCTCCGTTAGAATACGAATGGTCAACGCGTTTTACGATTAGAGACTTAATCGAAAGGTTCGAGCAAACCGCAGTGAGTGTCCACTGCTACATACTAACTCATAGACACACGGATATGCTAGCTTGCAATGGACGGAAGTGTCGGACTCTGTAATGGAACATAGGAAATCTATTCCCCGAAAGAGATGAGGGGCTTCTTTATAGATTCGTAGGGAATCGTAAATCAAACGTTAATGGCTGCTTCTTGTCAGGTATAAAGAGCTTGAAACAACGGCGCATAACGATAAAGATAAAGGCTTCTAAGAGTGTAAAGGGTGTCGTGGAACTTGGTCCTCTCACACTGACCGCGGGATTTTATGGTTTTTCACGCTGGTGAACCAGTTTGCTATATAGAAATAGGCGCACGTTTTAGGGAGGTTTTCGACCAAAATTATCCAAGTATCAGAGATTGTCACCTGTCTTTCGGTTAACAGCGTGTAGAGCCGTTGTTCACGTCAGATTGATTGATCATTGTAGCGAGATACGTTATTTCCGGATTAATCCCTCATACGTATATAACAGGAAAAGTTATGGTATAGAACCGCTTAACAGGTATAATGCTCGCTGTGGATGACGAGAAACATAGTTAATAGTACGCGAAACCACGGATTATTTGGCAAATTGTACGTAAAACCTGGTGTTGCTGGTGTACAGCACGCTTTCGCGAAAAATAATAAACAAGCCGTTGCCACGCGGGTGCGATACGCCGAAATATTTCCCCTCTCTTTCTCTCTCTCTCTCTCTCTCACTCCCTCTCTCGTATACACGCGCGATCGGAAAAAGCTTGCGAAGCAGCGTAAATACGGCGGATGCTGGTTTTCGCAGTAATCCCATTTAGTCGACAATTAAACTAGCTCGGTGGTTTTGTCCGCACCTCCACCTATTACGGTCATACGGATTTATATTTTGCACGAATCCGCGACAAATAGGTCCGGTGTAATTTCTTGCGATTCCAAGACGTGAAGGGAATGTCATCGTCTCTCAATGGGATGACGAACAGAGAATAAGACCGTAAAGCGTAGGTCAAGACCATACGACCATCTTCTCCTATCTGGAGGAGAGAATACACTTCTTGTAATAAGGTTTTTCAAAACTTGAGCCACAAGCGTTAATATGCAGAATGATTTTCAACGCGATATACGTGTAACACAAGTTAAACTAAAAGAGAAGATAAGTAAAGAAAGAGGAATTTCGTGTTTGTACGAAGACAGCTAAATTGGAAATAATTTGAATGAACTTTCCTTAGGATATGAGAGGAAACCGCGAATCAGGGAACCGCGCTATTAATCGCGATTCGAGCGTTCCATCATCATTGGTCGTTCCGCTTCCATGAAAGATAACAAGCAAAAAGGAGCCGGTGTGTACACGGCTTGTCCAAACAGACAAGCGCCCGGAAGATGCTCGTTTTCACCGCGGTGGCAGAACAGCAGTGACCGCAGTTATAATGTCGAATACATACCGCGGTAGCATATATTACGTTCCCGGCGATGCGATGCCGCGGTAGCATCTGCTCCTGGTGTCTGGTGCGCTTTGCACGTCATAATATTTGGAATTGTTGGAGAACGCTGCCAGCCTCCGTTGAACGGGATTTCCTCACTCGCCTTTTGCTCATCACAATTGCTCGTTGTACACGCAAATGCTCCGTCGACGCTTCATTCCGATTGTGCGAATCGTTGTTTGTTGCACCCAATTCATTATTTTCCTCGTTTCAACCGGGTCCGACACAAAGTTTTGACAGGATTTTAGATGGATACAGACTTTGCATCTGTTAGTAAATTCTTGTCACGTGTGGTATGCTTGATTTAGTCTACGGTTCTTTCGAAATACACAGTTTCGCTATGGAATACATGCAATACATGGAAATTGCAAGTATATTATGAATCTGAATTTTTGAAAATCCATCCAAGTGAATTTGATCAATGCACAGTTGCAATAAGCAAAGTATTTTGAATGAAATTTTTCGGTTGACGATTCTAATTTAATATTCGAGAAGCTTATTCCTGGAGATTCACAGCTATTTTAATGAAATAGAAAGAGCCTTTAGCGTCGAGAAAATGGCAAAGAGCTGCACGTAATAGCGTGTGTAATAGCATGCAATCAATCTTCCATCCACAGAAGATCAGACGCGAATGCATATAAAAAAAGGCGAGTTTCACGGAGAATCCAGTGGCGCGCGTTTAATTAAGACCAACCGCGCCGATCTTCGCGGAATCGAGAATGTAGCGTTAGTCGATTTTTCCCGGAAGGCTCGCGCGTACGCGTGCGCACGTGTCGTCGATCAGGAATATCGGTTTCTTCCCTAGACAGGAGGTAGAAAACTCCTTTCGATGGAAGTTGCGAGGGAAGAAACCGGGGATGGAATGTTCGATCCCCTTTGGGCCGCACGGATCCGATCTCGGGTCTAGTACTCGCGGTAGCCACGTCCCGCCCTCCTTTTGCACCGATCTCCGATACCTATCCCTGTTTTAGCTCGCGAAGAGCTTTTATCCTCTCGCCATGTAGCGTTATATATGCCGATGAAGAAGAAGCCAATCCAATGCAAAAAGCCTGGCATCGCTTATGCGATACGCACCACCATCTCGCAGCTTGGTCTTTCGATGCCCTCTCATTCTCGTTGCTTTTACAGTTTGAGACCACTCCTCTCATCTGGTCTCTTTCCTTCTTTTTCCATCTTTCTTTTTCCTCGCTTGTCTCTTCCGTTGGTCTGTTTCTCGCGAGAACTCTCCATTCAACGGCCGTTCGCCGCGGGCTCATGGTCTTTGCGATGATTTTTCAGAAAGAGAGCGAACGAGCGCCGTTTAGGGAATGTTGGCGAACCGCCAAGTCCACTGGATGGCCGAGTACGTCCATTCGAGCGGGTGCAACAGTGCAACTCTAGAACGATGTGTGCATGCGCATGTATATGCAGGTGGAGCGTGCATCGTGCACCATGCACCATGCACCGTGCGGGCTTAGATGCTCGTCAACACTCCTCAGGAACGGATTTATCGTTCGCAACGCGCCCGGCTTTATCAGGACTGCAGGTGGTACTCGCACGATTCTCCGAATGCCGGGAATGCAAACGATGAATTACGTCCAAATGAGAATCCTCCACTCTCAGAGCTTCCACTTGCATCCAGCGCACTTTGTATGCTTTGATACTCGAGAGACCATATACGTGCGATTTGATTAACGCACTCAAGTCTGCATTTTGATCGAGGAATTAGTGGAATCCGCTGATTAACAGTATACCAGACGAATTATTTCTCGCGTTAACTATACGATTCTCTTAATTCTTCCTCAAACTCACTCTCCAGTCATTTCATTTTTGACCAGACGCATTTATTTAGATTTCACGGAGATATTAAATTGTGCGTGCGGAAGGTGTGTATGATAATTACTTGCTCGCATTTGCTTTCAGCCTACAATAACACTGACATTGCACATAAATATTTTATTGCAATCGACAGTTTTACATATAATACGGGTAATAAATTAATGATCGTAACGCCAGGTTGTAAGCTACCAGTTTTTTGGGAGTTGCGTGTCAAACACCGTTCCTGTACTGCAGAAACTATTCAACTAAAGGTGCTGGTCTGTATAATTGTGTACTGTCACCGAGAAAAGGTACAAAGCGGACGTACATCGTGTACGCGTGTGTGCATCACGATGAATGCTTCGTGCTTTTCTCTAAAAGTAGATATTCCTTGTCGGTACATAATTCCAAGCGAGTATACAGACTCCTGTTTAGTAGCTAACCATTCGTCATTCGCTACGATAGCTGCACTAGCAAGTTTTGTTAAAGCTACGACTAAGAAATTAGCATGTCTAGGAACTGGTTTACTCGAATCTAGACATTTCGAGTGGTTGTATATTAATTCCAATGATAGTACAGCTAATTGTAACCGCAATACACGTAATTTGCTATTACCGAATAGAAATTGTTTAATATTAAAATACAGTGATCTACGAGCAGAGAAATCTAATTTTTCTAAGGTTGGTCAAAATTGTCAATTTCTTGAAAGCATCTTCAAAGTACAAGTACATACGGTTTACTGCTATAGGCTAAAAGAAAATATCGTTTAAATGATGTCGCGTCCGGTTTCCAGATAACTAGATCCCTAGATAGATGTAGGCGTTTCGCAATGAGGTGAACGTGACGCGATTTCACTCAACCATAAACACAAACATAATGAATATATCTTTGACCGTCATAAATAGTCTGTGAATTTTTATGCAAAATATCTACAATTTTGATTTACGAGTCTTAACAAATTCCACATATTTTTTTTCGAAAAAATGCAATATACAAACAAAGTTCCGCGATTTACGTAACATATGTATTTTAAAAACAACCTTCAGCAATTTTCTACTAAGAAGAATGAAAGTCATGTTTACATAAAGATTCGTCGTCTGGTTATTTCTAATATTTCGAACTGACACCGAAGGCTCTTATTACTTTAGAATTCTCTATAGCACACTATCGAGTGCATCTCGCGTCTCTCCAGAGGCAGATGCACTAGGAACCTAGGGGCGAGAGTGGCAGGTATAGTTTGGCGATTGAGGGGAAACAAAAAGAAGAGTAATTTTTAACGAAGCCTCTCCCGGTTAACGAATCGGCCAATATCGATCCTCTTGGTGCGCGCGTTCGCGGAAGGCGATTCGTTGCAGGGGTCTCGATGCACCGACAGCACAATGTTCGTGCCAGCGGCCAAGCCGCCGCGGATAAATTATCGCGAAAACGTTCAGGTACCGCGAGATCTGTATTGCACACCCGACGGAACGTTTGTGCGCTAGCGATTTGTTTTCGTCCGCCACTGCCGAGAGGGATGACGAGAGACTACTGACTCTGCCTCTACGCTTCCTGGCCTCCACTGTTTGCCGCTTTTATTTCGGGCTTGATAGCTCATAAAACGCGTATTAATGCACGAAAAGTGTTTCGTACGAATTTCACGACTTTCGGGATACAGGGCGAAGGCCAGTTCGTATCGCCAACATTATCAAGTTCTTCGAGCTCTCTGCGAGGATAACAGAGGGTCAGAGACTCTTCTTGACACTTTCAGATATAATATAATGGGTTGCAAAGTATGCTGTTCTTTTAGGGTATTTATATGTATGCAGTGAGGAATGCTTCTTTCTCGCATTCTCAAATATTAAGATAACCATAAGGGCCGTAGGGAAAAATATATTACTCTGATTTTGTGTTATTAGTTTTTTCCTAATATGCATATTGCTATAGTTGCATTTGCGATTCAATCTATTGTAATGGATCACTCGTAATGTTTAGCGTGTTACCAAAAGAAATTATACAAAAATTCCTAGATAACCCAAGTAACATTTTTCCTTTATAAGCTTCCTTCAAATGCTATATACTGGATTATTCCTGTAAAAGCAGCCCTTCAAATGGTCACTAACAAACCGTATTTGGACGGTTTTATGCAGAAAAAGTTTTTCACAAAATCTGTAATTGATCAGCAAAGGCAATAAGTAAATCATAAGTAAACCATATGGAGAGAATTCGTATGGTATGTATAGGTAATTTGTGGAGACTATATAGAGATTACACAAAATATGTGCGGGTCATTTATAGGGGATATGTAGGTCATACATAGGTAATATATAGAGTCATATAATGGTTTTACTGAGGGATTGTGTGGATCATATATAGGAATTATGGAGGGTATCAGTAGGATAAAAAAGAACGAGAAAAATGTATTTCTATGTGCATTATTTAATACTGTTTTCTAATGATGAACCCCCCCCCCCCCCCCCCTGCTGCAAATATCCGTATTGTATTAATATCATTTGATCGAGAGGTAGATTTATTAAGGTAATGGATGTCTGTCTTACATATGACGTAAATATTATAAATGTACAAATTATTCACTGTCAACGGGGTTCGACCCTGGTTCACTTTTGCCCATGTTACCCCGCAGCTGGATTTCAAAGATTGGTTCCTGTGCCTTTGCCAACTGATCTACGGATAAGATATGAAATATTTCTTCGATCTGTTTATTTATAGGCTTGTCCTTATGAAACTGTCACAAGGTACTGGGATATAATTTCAGTAGTGAATCGATGATGAATTATAGCAAAAGTGCGTAAAAGTGTGGATTGTGCATGTTTCAACCGGCTTGAACGGTAAGTCAAAAAACTATTAATACGGCATGGTACGTATTACACACATAAGAGTGCGTTGTATCCCTCGAAGATTTTCTCTATACGTAGTATGTGAATTATTATAACTATGCGCGTTCGTTATCGTGCTGCCGATCGGAAACTGCATACGCCGCACGCGTTAAGCTGCGATCGTCACATGTCGCTTTTTACCGACAATGCAAAATTCGAAATGAGAACCGGCATCTTAGCAGCTGCGCGGAAAAACCGCGTGCGACCGGCAAGATTACATTTTCGCAATGAATAAAGAACGTCGTGCAAAGATGGTCACTTACAGGATAATTATAGGTTCCCTACAAATGTTCTATTTGCAAAGACGATATATAGAAGGCCCAGGAAAAGATGGTCATTTATAGGGTAACTATAGGTCCCCTTCAACTGTTCTACACACAAAGACGATATATAGAAGGCCCAGGAAAAGATGGTCAGTTACAGGGTAACTAGAGGTCTCCTTCAACTGTTCTACACACAAAGATCATATATAGAAGGCCCAGGAAAAAGATGGTCAGTTACAGGGTAACTAGAGGTCTCCTTCAACTGTTCTACACACAAAGATGATATATAGAAGGCCCAGGAAAAGATGGTCAGTTACAGGGTAACTAGAGGTCTCCTTCAACTGTTCTACACACAAAGACGATATATAGAAGGCCCAGGAAAAGATGGTCAGTTACAGGGTAACTAGAGGTCCCCTATAAATGTTCTGCGCGCGTTGTTCATATACTGAGATTCTTTATAGGCTAACTACAGGTGAAGGTTATATACTGATCATTAACAGAAAGCAGCGGTAGGAAAAGGATATTTGTAGGGTTTATATAGGAGTCCTGCGTGAAAAGGGGATATATTGGGAACTTGCAAGCACCTATGTAGGAGAAATGTTACTTGGGAATTCTCATATTAGTAAAAACCCTCCCAAAAATGTCCCATAGATCGAAGAATGTCCACTCGCCGGAAAAACGAATCTCGACAGCAAGGACAAATTCCATTTCCTGCGAATCGTACGATTTGTCCTCGTGAAATCGGAGCTTGAAGCGTGAAATGACGGATGTCGGGCGCGCGAGTGAACGAGCGAATGAGTGAGCAAGGCCCACCCGGCTCTTGGTGGTTTAAATACCTCAAGGATTATTTTGCGAAATATCGAAGGAACGTCCTTATTATCCGCCAGCTGCAAGATGATCCGTTGCGACAACTGCTGCTGCTGCTGCTGCTGCCGCCGACGACGACGACAATTACGCGGCACATCGTCGTTCTCGTCATTCGTCGGATTCCGTCAGGCATGAATTTTTGTCGTGCAACAAGTTGTCCTCTGGCGAAGACGTGCCACAAAGATGGGCCTTACCGCGTGATCTCCTACAGCGACACTCGCTCTTCCTTGCTTCCTTTCGCGCTTACTCTCAATGCTGCGTGTCCTCCTCCTTCTCCTCGTTTTCTTCTCTCCCCTGTTTCTCTGGCGAAGAAGCGACCAGCACTCTCGGGCTCCTTTAAACCGTTTACTCACGGATCGACGGACCGCTCAAAATATTTGTCGCGTTTGTCAAACCATTGTCCGCCGCTCGAGCGGGCCCACCTAAATCCGGTTGCCTTTGCCTGTCGCTCCTTCCCAGTAGGATCATCTTCGATCTTACGGATGGCTGGTGCGCGATTACGAAAGGACACTTTTTCCTTGGATATACTTTCCCTATGGACAGCTTACATTTTGCACGCTCCTCTTAATGATGTCGATGCAACTGCGACCCAAAGGCCAAAGCTTACGAGGAATTCCGTCGCAAGTTCAAAGCAACCGAACAGCCTAGGATATACTCTTAATATCCGCTGTTTGACAAAATGAACACTCACTTAAAGGAATTGTTAGCTTGGCAAATTCAGAGAACGGCTTTTGAAACGAAAAGTGCTATATCGGGTCGCACTCTGGTATTGATTCTTTGAAATTCGAGTTCTTAAATTGCTTTGCATCGTGTAAATGCTATGGATATGGTCAATGTACTTTTTAGTTGTTTTCAATTGAAAAATCTATTTTTGATATAAATGATGGAGGAGGACTTGATAGATTGATATTTCTAGTATTCTTTGATACGAAGACAGACAATGGCATCGTACATTCCGATACGTTTTAACAACCGCAGATACCAAATGGTTCTAGAAAATCCCGAGTTCCCAGATATCTCAAAAGGGGGGTATTTGGTGAAGCAAAAAAAAATGTCGAGTCTAAAGCATGCTATGAAGCGTGTTAGCAGAGTCGTTGGAGGGTCCTGGCATTGTATTTTCTCGAAGGTACTCCTGATCGGGGATTTTGAAGTCGATAAATCACAATTAATTAGCAAGGCGTAATGATGCGGCATGTCGCTGCAATTGGTATGAGCTGACGGCGTGTTCGTGAGGTAGCGAGACCGTGTGTGCCTACGTAGCCCGTGTAGAAGCACCAGTACAGTGGCCGAGTATTCGCGCTTAAATGTACGAGCCCCTGCTGTTCGCAGATTCGACCAGAAAAGAATTATGGGTACAAATTTGCGTGCTACGCAGGAGTGCAGACTCGTCGCGCAGACGATTTCACGTATAACCCCGTGGAAGAGTAGTGGATCGGGTGTAATCAGCCGCATACACATAATCACTCCGATACTACATTTTACACTTCTGTCCAAATCGAAGTCCATCCCAACCTAGCACTAAATACATTGACCATCATGGTAGTTCGTCTAAAAATAATCAAAAGCTAGTTGGGGCAAAAAAAAAAGAACGAAAAAGGCGCGTAGGCGATAGAGATCAGGCACGCAGGTGACACCGTACCCGGTAAAACAAAGGCGCGAAAGCAAACTTTCCCACCGTGCGCATTCTTGCGGCGGGACGTCTCAATTGCGCGCAGAAACGGCATTTTCCAGAGCTCAAAAGCCCGACAATTCGCTCCCGGCCCGGCGAGAGTTGGTAACATAGTCACGAGTCGTCGGAGCGAAACGTTCCAGAAAACACAAACAGTCCGATTCCTTTTGTCCGGCTGTCCGACCGAAAATAATGGTTTAACTATTCGATGCGACAGAAAGACAGTACGCCCCCGAGGAAAGAGGAGAGAAAGCAGAGCTCAAGCGGCAACTGGAAAGAGAGAAGGAGGAGGAAGAAGAAGAAGAACGGGGAAAGAGAGAAAGAGATAAAGGAACCACTGGGGAACCTGGTAGCGAGGCCAAGAGAAAGAGAAACAGAGAGATCGAGAGAAAGGAGGAGAGACGTATACACCAGAGATGTGCAGGTTGCCGGAGGTGTTAATACAGAGGTCGATCTCTGGACTCGCCTACTACCAGTTTCATGCAATATGCGCATGTTTAACTGACCAAAGCTCTGTATTGTCGAGCCGCTGTTCCCACCTCCCTGTAGGATAGAGTGTGCAGATTATGGTGCACCGATGCGCAGCGCAGAACGTCGCGTTGCAGCGAGTGGAACCTCGGGATGGCGCAAAGGGGATGCCGCGCCTCGAAGGGCGCTACTTTGGTGTATACCATCGAGCTTCTCTCGCTTTATTTATACACCGTACTCCAATCCACCGGCAGCAACTGCTCGAGCCGTGCTCGGGACCGACAACTGGCGTGTAAATACCAAACTTACCGAACTTCGTCTGCCCAGAGAAGCAGGAGTCCGCCTTCGAACATACACTGACCGTTGCTTCCATCTCTAGGCGTTGATCTTTCCCCGATTACCCTGCTTCCCTGAGGACCACTAACTTCTCTCGCATGTTGACCATAATCCGTACCTTTCTAATAAAAATTTCAACCAATCCCTCATTCAATTTGGATTAGTAGTTAAAATTACTACGCTTCGGGCTATTCCTTTGAAGTACATACTGCTCGATATCTTGATTACTTTGGTCGTTGCTCAATAAATTACACTCTTATAAGGACGCGTCTCGTCGATATCTCGATCCTCGTTTCTAAATCTTTTTTCCACTATACATATAGAGAATTCTAGTGTATTGTCTCAATCTTATATCGGTACGAGTATCGATTGGCATGGGTTGAGGGAATAGCATTGGATCAGTAGAGGAGTGCAGCAGGAATAGCAGCAGTAGCAGGAACAGCAGGGATCCAGTCCGTCACTGTAATTAATTCAGAGGTGTGCCTAATCGAATTTTTGTCAGGCAACGTGGCACAGTCCGAGCGACAATTACGATCGGTTGCAGCGGGCGGACGAGCGCGAAGCAGAGCTCGAGAGGAGAGGGAAAGAGAGGGGATGGTGAGGGGGAGGTGAGCGGTTGTTGGAGGCAGGGGTCGCAGGCACACGAGATCCGGTACGTCAAAGATGGGTATTTGTATACTTTGGCCGTGTGTACTTGCCGTGGCTAGTAGCGAGTAGCGAGTCGAGTTCTATAGAGGTAGCAGGGGCAAGGGGTTGGGTAGGGAAGGGGATAGAAAGGGGGTAGAAAGGGGGTGTGCACGGGGTTGGCCGTCGCTAGCGGGACGTTTGGGTCAACTTTGTTTGCATTGGCCGTGCATGTCCTGTCGACCAGGGGGAAGGCCGCTTCTTGATGCAAACTGCCCATTTGCAACTACAATCATCTCGACGTCGAATCGCGCTAGCTCGGCCAGGTTGGACCGGGGATGGCCGAGGGTACGGCCGTGGAGGCCAGCCTCGATTGGCGTGTGGGCATATAACGTAGAGTGGGGCTCTGTCTAGTGTATAAACCGACCACACTCCGGCGCAACGGTGCTTCACTTGCTGCATAACAGAGTGAAAACAACGGCCGACCGGGAACCAAAGGCCATACCAACAGACCGAACGATCGTGTAACCTTCTCCCTGGCGCTTTCGTTCCTCGGCGCGGTCGTGCTCTCTCCGTGAATTCAACACCCACGGTCCTGAGTGCCTCTTTCACCCTTTCCTATTTCACCGATTCACCGACTCCTCCATACGGAACTCGCTTTTTGCGCTTCTTCCCAATGATCAGCAGCTTTTTCTCCGACCAGTTATTTTTATGGATCTCCCAATCGGCTCGAATCGAGTCAGCTTGCGGCGAATGGGCTAATCGCCCCGCTCGAGAGCTCCGCATTCGGGTGAGATGCTGCGGTACGGATTAGAGAATCGCATTTGGGAAGAACGGGAAAAGCAGTAGCCAACCACCACACGGCAATTCAGCGGCACTCCGA
The DNA here is from genome assembly GCA_963989405.1 of Trypoxylon attenuatum. Taxonomy (NCBI): domain Eukaryota; kingdom Metazoa; phylum Arthropoda; class Insecta; order Hymenoptera; family Crabronidae; genus Trypoxylon; species Trypoxylon attenuatum. The sequence goes on from OZ022491.1 coordinate 14,820,449, forward strand.
CTTAATTAGAATCCCTCGCGGAACCGGAAAATCGATAGTTATCGATGATTTATTCGTCCCCGTTAACAGGTATTGCGCAACGCGCTGACATCATTAAGATCGCGGTGTAGCTTCTGGATCGAAGCGTGCCGCACGTTTCCGTTGAGTCATCTCGCAATATGCATACAATTCGAAATGTTTCACGGCGATTCGAGTGTACATACGTACGTACATACACTACATGTACGCTAGATAGGCACCGCGACTGAGAGTCACTTAACATTCTAACTGCGTTCTGTCCCACATTGCTCGCTGCGTTTCGATCCAGGAGAACTGCTCTCGACAAAAACTTTGTTAAGCGTACATTCTTCGGGCGTAGAAGGCTACTTGAAAAAAGTGTAAACGCTCAAACACTCCAACAGGATTACGATGCTTGAGGAAAGAAGTCCTTTCACCGGAGTATGTGTGCCTTCGTTCGCGCTAGGCCGCCTTTTTCACATCGGAAGAGAAGTTCTTTCGTACACGCACAAAGATAACGTAGAGTGTGAGAGTGGCAAAAACCGGGTGGGCCTACTCCGGAGTCTAAACGGTGCCCCATGAAGTCCTCCGAAATCCATTGGAAACGCACTGGCCACTGGTAGGTAGGCAGGCAGGCAGGCAGTCGGGCGAGGACGTTAGAGGAGCGTCAGCACCTTTTTAACTCATCTCCCCGAGCTAGGTAGTCTGCCGAGCGGGGTAGCAGGCTAAGAAGACAGGGGCGTTGTCTCACCTGTTGCATGATACGGCAGGTAGAGTGCCGAAAGTCGGCTACCAGCTCGCCGATGGTGGTGGCGGCGACTGTGTGGTTGGGCCGAAAATGCCGATGGTCCAAGCTGAGTGGCATATAATAACGCGCTTCTGGATGCGCGCACCCCAGGACGCCGGTGCGCGTCCTCATTAGGGGATATGATAGATGCGCCGGCAGATAGTAGCAGGATGCCTCCTCCAATATATATTCGTCGGTGAGTAGGATCGGACCCCTGTTTCCAGTCCGGGCTGTGCCCCTCTGCTCCTCTCTACCTCTTCCCCCTTGGACTTGGCCGGGCCGGCCACCTTCTCCGAGTTCCCCCGATCTTGCGGCCAGGTTCTCGCGGGCCCAAATGCCGGCGCGGTTCCCGGCAATACGATTTCGCGTCGGCGAAGCGTCGACATTTCCATAATATTCAAATGTATAAAAGCTGGACCCGCGCAGGGGCCGCCGCGCTGGCTCGAGCGGGCCCAACGCCGAGTGGTCCGCAGTCGCCCGAGGGGACGAGGCGTCGAAGGTGCCGAGAGGAAAAGAGATATATCGAGCACCGTGGAAACCGAAAGGGTGAGAAGAGCAGAGAGAAGAAAGGAGGAGAGGCGCGATCGAGATGGGGAGAAAGAGGGAGGAAGAGAGGGAGCGGACGATAGGAGCGTAGGGAGAAGGTAAGGTGGCCGCTCTTGGAAGGACGCGGTTGTGGCGGCGGAGGTGCGGTGTGGTATGCAGACGGCACGGTGCGACGTAGCAGAGAGAGAGAGAGAGAGAGAGAGCCTGGTCCGCGGACTACGCGAGAGCCCGTGCAGTTCGGTGCGGTTCGATGCGGTTCGGCTCGGTGCGCTTGGTCTGCCACGGCGTGGTGTTGCCGGCTGACATATTTATCGGCGGCCGCGCCACCTGCAACCGGCCCCGCGGCATCCGTACAGAGTCCTGTGTTTTGCCCATTTGTATCCCCGATCCTCCGGCTGGCCAGTCCAACGACAGCCCAGTTTACCCACCCGTTCTCTCTCCTTCTGCCTTCTTCTATCCCGCCGCCTTTCTACCTCGCGCCTCCTCTATCTATTATCCCCTTTTGCTCGCGTTCCTCCCGCCGAAGCTTCTTCCTGCGGCACGCAGGTTTATTCTTCCTGACGTCAAACTGCGACCAACGAGAGGGATGACATATTAGCTGCTGGCTACCGAGCGCGTTCGGCCCCTTTTCGGCTGGCCCACCGTTCACCGTGGGATCCCTTTGGTCCACATATGGATCCCGGAATCCAAGAATCGTACCCAAATTCACAGCGGGCTAAGGACTCTCTGTCTTGGCTGATTTACTCCTGAATTTCATTAGCTCTGCTCTTTTATTTGTTTCCGTCAAAGTTAGAGTAATATCGATTGCCGCAAGTAGCTTTAGTCTATGTGTTTTATTACTTATTTCGCGAAACTTTAGGCCTAAGGATTTTCAGACTGAACGATTACAAGCTAATTTTTGGGAAGTAGTGATCTGATCTGTTCATATATGGTTTCTTCGAAGCATTTGTCGGATTAGAAAATGCGACTCTAATAAGGAGACGCTTCACGGAAAGCGTTTTTAGTCACATCTGTGTCAATGCAACGCGTAATACAGTAGCAAGCAATCAGAAGCCAGTAAGTAGACAGAAATAAATAGGATAGAGTTCCGAAGGCTAAACCATTCACCATTAGTAACAAGGTAAAAGATGATGAACTATCCAAGCGGCTCTGTCAATCACCCTCACGATCAGTTACATAGTTCCATACTACGTATGACTGCTAGAAATCACGTTTCCTGTGAATTTAGAGCAACGTAACCAGCCGCGTTCCCCTTTTTTCTTTTCGCATGCGCGTTCTTTTCCCTTCTCTCGCGAGATCCGGGGAATCGGAGCACGATGATATATACCTGCAGCACTAAACGGTCCATTGTTTCTGGCAACCACTGACGAATTTGTATATATTTATAATGGTGACGTCTCCAAGTACCTATGGTTGTATATAATAGCGACAAAAAGGGGTATTGGAATTGGGCGAAGGAGGTGAGAAGAAGCCACGAACAAAAAATTCAACCTGCGAAATCGAAAACAGTCCGATTTCCTTAGAATAGACTGTGCGAGGATTCAGATTTGATGTATGCACATGTAAATTCGTCGGTCTTTGTACCAAGGTTCCGTCGACTTATAGCCCAGGGTATTAGTCGAATGTAATTTATAGAAGGTTCGGCAAAAACTGACCGCATGAAATTAACTGTAAATGGTGGAATTACAACACCTATTACAATGATCATTGAGAAAAATGATCAATGTGTTGAAGAGGACGTCGAACTCGCGAAAATAGAGTCGGTGATCAGTTATGAAACTGTCGGGCTTCTCGTAATTCAATAAAAACTTTGAATCCAGTTTTATGAAATTATTCGCAGGGAAATTAGATTGTCCGGTAGAGAACAGTGGGGAATTCAGTGGACGCGGCAGAGTTGCAGGGCTAGAATTTCTCATTGTGCTCCGTACGTTATCACCCAATATGGCTTTGTGCCAAGTTCCTCCATAGTGTGACCTAGAGGAATAAGTCTGCGCTATTTCGGACTTAAGCTAACTGCTACATAAGAGCACGCTATAAATCATGCGCCAATGGTAATAGATTCTGAAAATACCGCGTGACCGAAGCATTGCCTTAAATTATACCAAAGAATGTTAAACGCGTGAAACTTTTCACTAAATTATCTACTAGCCAGTAATACCATTTATAAAAGAATCCTAAGCTTATTAGGTGTGGAACACTTATGGAAGCGCGCTTCTGTAAATCCGCCAATCATCAAACTAAAACGTGTAAAAACGTATTATCACCTATATGGTAAAGTATTTCTACATGGTCATCTTCCAAATGATCCTGTCTCAAGAGAACACTGTTGCATTAACAACCTTCACACTTACAATCCTCAGCAGTGTCCTACCGGTTATCCTTCTATTACCCTTCGGCAAGTATCCACATATTAAATTTACCAGACAATATCCCTGAAAGGAACATTAGAACAAGCATACGTCTCTTCAAACCAATATTCCATGTGTTCTATGCGAGCAATTTTCCCGAAGAAAGGAATACTAACTCGGCAAAAACTGTTTCAACGAAATCACTCGCTTTCTCCAGTTTCAAAGGCACCCTGCCAAAATTGAATAGCGCATCAAGAGTGCGCTCAATACGCGTGTATATGCGTAGAGTGGTCGGTACCTCATGTGCTGCGCGGCAAAAAGCATTTTTCTCCGTGGCACAATAATAAGGAGACTGAGAGCGCGGTCCGCGAAATTCCGCGATGTCCATTCGGCGGAGCGAGAGTGGTAGTAGCTGGAAGATCCTGCGATTTCCAGGCGAGCTAAAGTTACCTGTTCGAGGTACAGACCCGGTCCTCCTCCTATTATTTTTAATGCTCGAGAGAGCGTACTCCATGGATTGTAGTGTCCCGCCGGAGAAAGAGGGTAGGGAGAGAGTGAAAGAAGACTCGCCGCTGAGCGTGGCGAAGAGAGAAGCTCGTGAGAGGTGAGAGGAGAGAGAAAGAGAGAGAAAGAAAGAAAGGAAAGATGGAAGAAAGAAAGAAAGAGGGAAAGAGTGAGAGGGGGCGAAGGGAGAAATAAAATGGAGAGAATGTCGGGTGTCGAACCTGGCGCGGATTTACGGGGCGCTTTGTAAGACCGCCTTCCTCAATTCAGCAATATACCCAACCGAGACCTCTTCCCAGTTGCCGGCTCTTCTCCGACTACACCTCGCCTCGCCTCGGCTCGGCTCGGCTCAGGCAACGCGCGGCTGGGCTTCCACATGACTCCGATTCTCCCACGGGAGAAACAGAAGGACCTGCCAACGGGCGTACGTGTTTCCGCGCTGCCTTCATGCTCATTAACCCTTCCTACCCACGAATTAAATACTTTCGAGGACCGAGCTTCGTCACCCTCGAGTCCTTCGCATTCTCGGCGACCTTTGCTCCAGCTCCTCTGCAATACCTTGTCATTGCAGTCTTACGGACTCACGACAGGAGGACGCTTCCAATTTGCGGAAGATCAGAGTATCTTGTGTCTTGAGGTCAGACGCTTAACTTTTCGCGAGAGGATCAATGCTCATTTTTCCGAGCACTCACGATCATCGGTAGACTGTTGGCGCATGATTTATAGCTCGAGGGTACAGTGGAAGTAGGAGTGCAAACCGGATTCAGTTTACTTGTCCGTTGTCGACATAGTTCGATAGCGATCGCTACTAATTCCGATCGCTACTGTCGATAAGGATGCGTGAGAAGTTCATACCGTTGAGTCGTACTTCCAGGTACTGGTAATAAGAGATATGATAGAAACTGTAAAGTCGCGCGTACGGTTCACATTTGTTGCGCCGCGCCGGTTGCAACAGGCACATAGACATCACCTGCAAGGGCAGTTGCAGTTTTTCACCATAAATGGAACTGGAGCACGCGCCATATGGGAGACGTTTATGGATTACAAAATCGCAGCTAGACCTAACCAGATTTGAAACTGCTTCTACATAAGCAGAGAGGCCCCCAGTCGCGTAAAGAAACCAGCGTCGCGCCGCGCCAACTCTTACCTCGCACTCAGGAATCCAGAAGTGTAATGACACGAGTAATTGGGCCTTAGAAACGGCATCTCCGCGATCGTGCCTTTTTACTGGCGCGCCACAAAAACCGCTCTGCGGGCGAGCCTTTTGTTAGCTATGGCTCCGCGTTCCGGAGATCCGCGTCATAACTTTTCTTTTTCGACGTCAATTGCAGCTTCTCGAGTTAACCAAAGCTGGAGTCAGAGTCGAAGTCAGAGTCCAAGTCAGAGACGGAGACAGTCAGCGTCGTGCGCGACCTGGAATTTACCTATGGCTCTCGTAATCAGGTATGAGTTAGGATCACGGTGCCTACAACCGCGAAAGTAATTTCGATAATCGCTTCGATGAATCGCCCTCGAATCTTAATTGTATAGCTGGGTAATATCCGCGCGGTTTCACACTTGCCGCGTGATTCAAGACCGTATTTCCCATTAATGCGCGACTGGGGGTATCGAGTGTCACGAGAAGCAGCTGGATCCCGACAGTGGTTTCCGCGAGAAAACTGGAAACGCTGGCCTCGCCTGGCGACAGAGTGCGACGCGACTCGACGCGATGCAACATGCGAAACGAGAAAGGAACGTGAGCCGTATCGAATTATTATCGGTCGCGTCGGTTGAACTGCGTGCATCCTGCGCCCATCGAAAGCCACATCCTGATCCCGTGCAATCCCGTCTAGTTCCCGTCAATTAAAGCTTTGGCAAATAGATGGATGATTCTTCAGAGTTCGACTCGCTCACTGTAGCCAGCTGTCTCAAGAGGTCTCATTAACTGCAGTCTGCCAATTATATAATAATAAGCTAATAATAATTGCATTGCCGTTGCATCAGCCCACCACCGGTCACTGAGAGTGGACGAATAAATTAAGGACTAACTTCCCTCTTACGACGCCCTCATCCAGACTGCACGCCAGGCTGCATCCCAGCCTGGTCTTAAGTGCATTTTTAAGCATTTCAACTGCGACGGCGGATATAACAAAATACATAAGAGCCACTGCAATCATTAAGCGGATCCCACGTTGCTTGTTTTACCGTGCACAATGTGCTCGCTCGCTCGTTCACTCTTCGTGCAATATGACGTACGCAGCCTCTTTCAAATACATCCTGCTTCAATTGTCGATTCGTGATTCACCGATCCATCGACGGATACTGCACGGTTTCCGTGATTAATCGATTTCGGAAATTCAATCGATAGAACATCGTAAGAAAAGATTTAACGATGAATTCGAAAGACTCTTGGTATATGTATATGTTAATAATTATTTGAAGAATCTCGTGACGCGAGTCACGCATTCTATCATTGCTAAGAAAAACGCAAGGGAAAATTGACAAGATTCTTATTGTACGATAATAATCATTGTTTTGAGAAGCTCGCGATACTAATCGTGCTGATCCGAGCGCAATAGATTCTGCAAATAATTGTACTTGAGCACAGCGGAGGAGTAGAAACGATGACGTGTAGTATGAACCATGCTAGAATCTTCTCCGGTGGAAGTAATCTCTTACGCAGTGACCTTAACGAACACAATCGATTCGATTGTAGGAAAGGATCGATTACATAAATAACGTGCAAATAAAGCGGACAGTGCGCACTTTGATTTACAGGCATAGAGCCGCCGTTACCGCGTTACCGCGCACCGCGATTTTTAATGCGGCTACCACCTTTGATTTATCATTCGTCCAATGGCATTTCCATAATTTATAGGAAACTGCGATGCTCGAAGGATTTATGGATTTCAAAGCACAGTACTCGCTAGGCATCGAGTAAAACGTGGATAGAGCATAGACCCATACGTGCACGTACGATACCAAGTACATTATCGTCTGCTCTTCTATTCGGACCCCAATCGGCATTATTTAATTAATTTCGTGCATATATTTAAACGCAACAGAGTTGCTCGATTCCGTAATCGCAAGATCCTTATCACGCGTCAACCTCTGATTTACGACCTCGCGAAAGTGCTGGAGTCTGATCACGTGGATCGTGAAGTCCTGGTTGGACTTGCTCACATTAGTCGACCGCGGTACAACGATCTCCCAGCGATGGTGGTGCACGTTTATTAAAATGTTAATCTCGATAATTAGGATGTGCATCGGACGCAAGCTTGCTCCCCAACAGCGAGAAGCTTTTAAGGAGCGATGAGACTTTTTTTGCGCGCGACTCCTCTGCCCACATGGCAAATTCCAACCGGGCCGCGGGAGTGATTTATGCAGGCGCGTTTGTCAATAGCGCTTTCCATTTGCAATTCATGTAGCATCGGTCGCGCAGACGTTTATCGCCTTCATAAACTCCGATTCCTTTCGACGGAAAACACATTAATCATCGTATCATTGATTTCATAATGTCAAGTGTGGTACATTGGCGGAGTACATGTAGACGTCTTTAGTAGCGAGATGAGTCGGTTTCATGTGCCCTGATTAGTGTGTCTTTTTCCTTCTCGTTTCCTTCGCTTCGCAGACTTCCAGTGATGATCCCGTGTTATCATTTTGTTTCATCACTCATCAAATTTCAATACGCTCCATCTATGTATGTTATTCTCGATAAATATCATATAAATTGTATCTTGCGATTAGAAGAATCTCCACGTGTCTGTATAATTTGTCTAGAATATTTCTACGTGTTATACAAATGTACGACATGGACCCTTCGTATTTCATTCACTACGGATAACTCTTTTCGCGGAGTTTCCGGTTTTGTAGTACGAACGTGCGATTTCCGCCATAAGACTGCTTGAAAAAACATTAAATCACTGGGCCGTGTAAGAAAGAAACCAACGTGTAAATTAGGTACTAATTTAACAACTTAAGTCGAGTACTCGACAATTTACATACGTATTAACATTTTCTTAAATCAGATATATACCTATTAGAAATTTATAAATTCTGGACTAAGAAAACTTAATGAGGAGTCCTTTACTCTGTCCCGCTTCGTACAAGCATACTTACTTCTCGGCGTTTGTTTCCTTGGAGACTCCAGTCGATAAATCTCAATCCCAGTCATCCTGAATATTACATAATGGCCTTCCACAAGTTTTACTGACACATCCGCGGGAGCGTTCAAGCGCGACACATATTCGCAGGACAATATGCGACCACACGGTACAGTGCGAGCACGAGGAACAATGGGATTCGAGATCAGCAATTGTTCGTGGGTATTCGGCGCGAAAGCAAGAGGTCCCACTGTCACCAGGAATCCCTGACAAGACTCGTCAGTGACACGATGACAGTGCAGAACGGGAACGTGACTCCGGCCAGTGTGAATCCGGCTTTAAAGCCGCTGACTTGTATCAGCGATATAACGATTGATTTGCGAACCCGTATAGAATCATGAAGTCATACGTATACATACGAGTAGCGTGTTCAAGCGTGCTCGAGCGCGCGATCGATGCAAGAAAATGATATAAACGAGCGAATGCCGCTAGCAGTTAGCTCGTTGGATAGCTTGGCTCGCTAGCTCGCTTGGCTGCCAACATTTATGCTAATTTCCACGTATCAACGTTAATATCGAGTATTTATGATCACCGAGGGTATGACTTACGTTTATTACTTTCACCTACCCGATATACCGATAGCCCAAGCTGGCCGTATCGCGGCTTATATTGCGAAACATGAATTATTCTTAGCTGCCAGATAAACCTTGGCTCGATCGCGGCAGCCTCCGACACTTTTTCATCCTGCCAGCCTAATGTCCTTGCTAATTTGTTCCTGATGATGCGCTCTTATCGGCCGGTGACCTCTGATTATTTACCATCGTCGCCCAAGAGACCTCGAGGAGAAGCTAGCATGAAATTCCATGGAGAAAGTTACTGCATGGTTATTCTCACCGATTATCCTGCTTGCGATTAGTCTTATGAGAGATTCAAGATTTCCACCAGGGGATGTAGGGAAGAGACTTGTTTTATTCCCGTCCGTGTCTCGACGACGGGTGGATTTTCGAAAGGGAAAATGTACCGGTAGTGAGACGTGGGAAATTGAGTGGTGAATTAGGGAAAAATAGTCACGTATCAAAGGCAACGCTACTAAACGGTAAAGGGTCATGGAATTTAAATACTGTCATTAGGTTGACGCGCGAAGAATAATGATGAACCTTTTATGGGTCGTGTGCCTCGTGACTCAAATAATGCTGTAATTGTCGGCCCCCGGTACCTAATGAGAAAATTGATTGAGACGAGTTCGAACGAGCATACGAGACAAAAGGAACCGAAAACTTTGGGAATCTCATTGTGTCAGACGTAGGGATAATTTCGTGTGGAGTTTAATTTTATAATCACTGCTGCGCTTACCATATAATTACTATTTTAAAGCCCCCACTTTCTTCTCGGATAAACCGTAATTACGAATTCAAAGTTCGCGCGATTATCGGCGCCAATTTTTCAAGCCCCGTGGTCCGATCTTCCTGGATGCAGGGGAATTGCAAGGAAAGTCGTTCCTCCATCAGAAGCGCAGTCAAAGTTTGATTAGGCAACGAATGAAAAAATAGGGAAGCGCGCTCGCGCGAGTGGTCGGGAGAAAATTCTTGCGTCTCGATTCGGCGAAATAATGGGTGCGAGGGGGCGTGTACGTGGGCGCTTATTTTTTAACATTCTGCACCTTTATCCCAGGCGAGCAACGGACGGAGACGCCAGGGCCCGAAACTTTTCCAATTTAAAGTTCTCGCCGTGGCTGACTTCCACGCTGCTGCAGGCCAAACGGGTATCTTTATTGCACTCAACAACATTGCGCCGCCGTTGCGGCCACTCGAGCTGCACCACCACCACCGGCACTAGCCACTAGCACTACCACCGAGATATCCGCAACCCCCGAACCCGTTGGTGTCATTCGGGCTTTTGTAAACACACGTCCAATCGCCATTTTTCTTTTCGACCCTTTTCACAGAGTCTCGGAGTCAGGCGTCATTACTGTCAACAGGTAAACCCTGAGCCGGCTTTCCGCCAGCAGGGCTATTAATTAACTTCCGCGCACAGAGCCCCGAAACTCATAAAGGAATCGCCGCGGTTATAAAACTGGCGGAATCCATTATGAATCGCGACGTCGCCACCGATGCCAGTGCTACTCCCGTTATTTACGTTATTGCGACTACCACTCCGTTGTTTCTGTCTCTCTTCATCTTCCTCTCTATCCCCGTTTGCCTCTTTCCTTCTACCGCACTGCGCTGGCTCGAGCTATTACCATCCGGATAGTGTTACCGCCTCTATGCTAATAAACGTCGTTATTATGCTTTCGCGAGATTTTCATTGGCCGATTTATGAACTTGCTAACGATATCCCTCGGAGTTCGTTAGCCTCATTATTCCACTCGGGTGTGGAAGTCCAGAAGATCTAACAGGCTTGAGCTGCAGCCGGGCGGTTTATAGCTACCTAAGACACAAAACGATTCAAATCCAATCGAGCTCCTTTAATAGCGTATACAATATCTCATCGTGTTGCAGTATAGACATTGGATGCTAATAACCAATGCTTTTTCACACATTACACAGATTTATCGTTTCTCAGCTAATATTGCGTGTCTCAAAGTTGTACCGGTTAAAAGCAACGGCTCAGGTGCGAAAATCCTCCTAGGGCAACGTGCTAAAACTATACACAGTCCGCTTTTAGGGAAAGTGTTTGAGGTGTACCTGTCCCTCGACGATCCAGGCCCGAAGCGACATAATCCCCAAATTGACCAGGCCACCATGCCACCCATCCATCCATCCATCCATCCATCCATCCAGCCATCTATCCATCCTTCCAACGGTGCGGTGTGAGCGCGGCTTAACAGTCGGTGGTTAAGCTTTTCTGGTAATTAAGTGCGGCTTATGTCGGCGCTGCGCGAGGGTGGCTGTGGTAACCTTAGAGGTTAATAACTCAGGGGAGGTTGGTTCGTTCTGGCGTGCAACCGGCGAATATGATATTGTTATGGGGTCTGCGGACTCTATGGGGTCTGTGGAGCCGACCCAAGCGAGCGAGAAAACTGAGAGAGCGTGACTCCCGTAAGGAGAAAGGGAGAGAGAGAGGTACCAGGCACCTAGCACCCACCGACCATGCCGTGAACTCTACACCGGCTGATTAGGCTCGTGCCAGGCGTTATTAATCCGCTAACTCAACCCCCCCCACCTGACCTCTAACGAGCGCAACCATCCGCGTGCTACACGTGCACGCGTCCCCCGTCATGTCGTTACGGCTTTCTGCCACCGGCTCTCACGTGACTCGAATAGGAGCACCTTGCGCGAGTCTCCTGCTTTTCTTTAATTACACCAATGCTGTTTAATCTGCTGGACCGCGAGGTGATAACTTTAGTTGTAGATTTATTGCTGAAAGATAGACTTTTGTCGCTGTCTTATTTGTAAGGTCGAACTGGTGATTGACCGATGCCAGGAAGTTACTTCTTTTTCTTCCGGAAGTTGAAACTCCAACGAGATGACGTTCGTCTGTGTTAAACAGTAACGATGCGTTAGAATATTCTCAATGGTAATATTGTAGGAGATAAAATCGGATTTAAGATTCTATTAGACTGGTGGCAATGTTTCTGATAGGAAAATGATAGGCTGTTTGAGGAACGGTGGGGGATAGTAAAAATATTAATTTATATGTCCTATAATATTATTTTAATTATTATTGCGAAATATGGATCTGACTTTATAAAAAGGAGACCGGTCTTGGTCAAATCAATAATTCTGAGCTATGTGGAATTAATTGCTCTTATGGCACTGAAATAACTCTGACTAAATATTGTAATAAATGGGTCTCAGCTTTAAAAAGTCAGTAGAGATTCGCGCGGTCACGTTCTTACAATAGAGACGGTCGAACGGGGGACACCGGTTCCGCGTCGAGTAACAGATGCGTTATTCCAGTTTTAAAGAGACAGTTCGCGTACCGTATAATTCCACAAGTAACAGTTTACGGAAAGAGAAGTCGGAATTTAACTTCCAGTTTGGTAATAGAGAATTGATTAGCCAGAGACCGGATTTTCGAAAGCGGTACCTGGAGACACGCAGTTACCGAGATAACAATTAGCAGTGGTTCCGCAAGGAGAGAGCCACTGTTGCGGAATGCGCCAACTTAACTCAGCATAATATTGCCGAGGAGAACGTAATAATCATCGAGATTTATGTCTCTGCTTAATGGCTCTCCCGGAATTTAAGATGTGTCTACTAATTTGCCAGAGATTGTATTTAATTCTGATTTCATTCCGACATCATTATCACGCTATTATCGTTAAAATCGTAAGTGAAAATTATGCACCTGACTTGTTAACATTTTCAACGTAATATCAAATCAATGATATAATACTTGTTTTACGTGGATTATTCTAGAATATATTCCAATTCCATCAAAAATCTCTCTGACTTGACCCTAAAATCGTGATCGAGCTGGCGTGGCACGATCCATTCGCATTTCTGGTGGAAAACCTGCCGGTTGGTACTGTGTTCTGCTTTATGAGGTGTGTAATGACACCGTATGGGGCTAGCAATGCCCAGAGGAGACGTAAAAACGGTACGGCGCGTATGCAGTTTCACGAGGTATCGAGCGAGATCGAGGAAACGAGTGACCAAGAGTGGTAGAGAAAGGATGATACCGGAAAGCAGTAGGTTATTGGACGAGCAGCAATAATAAAATTTCCATCCCTAGTACTGTGCGAGGGGTTGCGTACCCGAATTTCACTGTATTACACGTATACATACCCTGTTCCTATATTTCCCATATGTATTCAAGGGTTTCGAAGTTGTAAAATCTTCTGCAAACGTTGCCTTGTCAGCAGCTTTCGCGATACTCCTTATATGTTGCCTCTGATACACAACGCTTTCTACTTTTCATGTAAATCGATATGAATAACCATATTTTTAGTAGATAAATTATCGGGTAATTACGGCCAATACATTAATCGTTTTTCAATCCAATGGATTAGGATCCGAAAGAAAAGATAATTGATGTGTTAGGAATTAAAATTTGACGAAATGTATCTACGTCAGCCGTTCCAAAGCTTCATACAGATATAATAGAATATATACATGTATGTAGTTGAATATTGAAGAAATTCCCAATATCGGAAATTCCACAATGAATCTCACGTATGACATATCTTCGATTTCATACGACATCCATCCCAGAGTAATACCATCTTCCAATATCACAGGATGAAATCTTATTTGCAGAATTCTTCATGAATACTATCCAAGATTGTTGGCGAACTACTACTCTAACCAGGAGTCTTAATACCGTCTAGCCTGGCTCTAGCAGGAAAAATAGGAGGAAGAAACGTGAGGAAGAAGGGTAAATAAAATGTTTGGGTGTAAGTATAATAGCAGAAGATTTGGTACGCGTTGCTGCTCATCCAGGGTCCCATTGTCTGAGAGCACGAGGGCCATTTTCGCGAGGAAGAAAATAAAGGCAAGATTGTTTATTCGTGGAGGTCTAGTATCAGGAACTGTTTTGCCAGGAGCCACCAGCGTGTTGGTTTTATGGTATACGTTACCTGGGCAAGTACCCACCATTATGGGATTTCCTGTGGTCGTGAGCGCTCACGGATCCGTATCTGATCTGTCAGAGTTATGCGTTATTGCCCTCTCCTCGTCTCCGCAATGCGATTGGATATCGCATACCTATTCCACGCGAAAAAATCCGACATGCTACGCGTATGCCACGCTCCTGCCAACGGCATTGCATAAACATTAGGAATGTATCTTCGATCTCCGCCGGCCGTAAGATAGTAGCACACACCCACGTTCCTGAAATCGAAAAAACCCAATGGGTGCTTCGCCGTTTGACCACCGTTACCACGTCCCCGGGAAACAAGGGGAACGTGAAGGGAATTTAAGGTGAGCCTCTGCCGCGAAATTATTGCCATAACGAGCACTACTTGACAGGCTATCTACCTGCATGCAACATCCGTTTTACAAATCCACCGATCTGCGTCTATGCGAATCTTCTTTTACTCTTCTCGCGACAGACCAGTCTTTTTAACTACTTACAATAGCAGTTAGCCGACTCCTCCGAGAGACACCAGAATCAACCGCAATGGTCTTCAAACCGGAAGAACTTACTTAGAGCGTCATTTAAATTTCGTTTGCTAATCGGTAGACAGTAGTTTGATAGTAATACTTGGCATAGTTAATGATAGAGTCATTAAACGATTATTCTTCTTCTTACTGACGACAATGGCCCTTGGAAGAATATTCAATGTTGAATGTTAGTTTACAATAGACCGAGGACTATTCTCAAGATCATTATATCGATTACAATTAAAATGACTAATTCTAATACAATATTTTTAGTATTTTATTAATAGGCTAATGAACAATTGCTCGATCAATCATTCCAGTATTAAAACCTGTTAGAGCGATACGATCGGGGGTGTCAAGTTGAAAGTCCAAGTCGAAGTTCCCCGCGTCTTTGGATATACAATTGCGCCCCAGTGGAAATATTGGAAGGGCTCGACACAGGAGCGCGATCCGAAAGCGGATCCTCCTCGGTCCATTCACGTGAATGCCCGATTATCGGCGAGTCGGCCGATTAATACGTTCGCATACAAGCATACAGGTTGCAAGAAGGGGGAGAGAACAGCGCGTGTATGATTTAAAGACCGGCCGGTATCAGAACTCAACCCAGGACAATAGACCACGGACGTCGTCACGGCTGCATCGATGCTCACGTTTCCTAACAACACTCGCCCAATTTCACTCAAACAGAAGCCGATTAATTCACGGCGTCCAATTTAATCGTTTCTCTCTCTCTCGCGACCGATGGTCTCTCTTTCTTTAACGCTCCGCCAGGAGGGGCCAGGATGTAAGGGGGACGTGACGAGCATCCACTCGATACGCCGATCCATTATACATATTTTAAACTGTCAATCTCTCTCTCCTGGACGAATGTGCCACTCCGAATGCGCGTAGATTAGACGGAAGGGGTCAGCTTCATAGATTAGTACCAGGGGCCAACAATGCGTCAGTACAAAAGGAGTTCAATTCGAGGGGAGCTCTCATATCCGCCCGCCCTTACTGCTTTTGCCAATCCATCGACTTTTCTCCATTCGCGTGTGCCACTCGCATGCGAGCGTCTTTCACTGTCTTCTTCTTCTTTTTCTTTCTTTATTTCTTTTTACGTTGCTGCTCCTTTCGATCTATACATATACATATACATATACACCTATATGAGTTTTCTTCTTTGGCATCGATGCTCTTCGACCCAATGTTGCGTCGCTGCGTTGGGGGATGCGTGTCGAATTGCCGTGATTGGAAGCTTCCTCCTGACTGATATTTGATCGAGGATGTGCATGCTCTTTCGGCTGCTGGTATGACGGTGACAGTGATGCGCATTTTTGAATGGACGTTCTATTGCTAGTGGATCCGTGATCTACTATATGGAGTGGGTAGAAGAATGCGCGCTTGGGGAGCTGTTCTACTATGGCGACATTTTTCTTCTTCTTTTTTCTTCCACGAATTGTAGGGTGAAATACGAGTATAGATACAAGGGACTAGTCATTTTGGTAATACTCAATATTTAGAAAACGGAAGAGTCTCGAAATAATTCATTTCTACAGCCAAAGTGAATTTTTAAATGTGATCTAATGTGAGAATTGCCGAATAATCAACAGTCTGATCGAAATTTGAAAGTACGTACGTTATGGAATTACATTACTTGGGTTGAGAATGAAATATAATATGGATTGTCTTGTGAGTATACATTTTGAAAAGATCTAATCGGTAAATGATGTACGTATATATTGTAATATTGTCTTTTATCTAATCCACGCCTTTTATTCGAGCCCTCCTCGCTTAGTCTAAATTGGTCGGTCTCTTGCCACTTATCACGGTATCAGTTCATTAGTACTGCTATTCGTAGATATCGTTTCCCTCTAAAACGCAGGTTAACTCTAAGATATGGTAATTCAACCTCCCAGATACAAATATCTTCCTTTGAAACTGTGCTTAGGAAAGAGTTCTGAATTTATATCCGAACAGTATTCAAAATTGTTAGACAACGAGAGTAATATTTTTGAATTTTATAATTTCAATAGTACACACGTATAATAAGTAATTAGTATATTCGTATATTCCCGTATATGTATCACAAAAGTCTCTTCAATACTTTTTACGATATATACAATTGTGGTATCACGCATATGTTTGTTGTTTACGTTTGGGTTTGCGACTTGAGCCATCTGTCTTCGTTCTGACCATCTTAAATTTTTCCTTGGCTAAACTTTTTCTAGTTTTTCCATTGGGCACGAGGACAAGCGCACATTTGCTTCCAGTTACGTGACTTAAATCACACTGTCTGTCGCCATCAGTTTGACGTCAGATGAAAAAAAGACAGTAGAGTAGGGTAATTATCGATCTATAATGGGAATTTCTTGCCTTATGCTTGGAAGTAACTAGCAACAATTATTATGAGATTTTTTGCTTACAATTATATGTATTTTCAATTCAGACTGCGAAGGAGCATTCGCAATGATCCAATTAAGATATTAAATTCTGTAGAAACTGGTTATGTTATTATGTGACTTGGGAATAAGCTATGATGTTTACCGCGCGGAAAACTTCAACATTAGATTTATGACTAACCAATTAACTCTCTCGTTAACCAGTTCTTCTATCTCTAATATGCAATACCATTTTCGTATGTAGACGATACGACAAAACGATACATACTTCAATTGGTTCGAATCGATTTAATAAATCCCACAAACCAATTAACCACCATCGCCAAACTCCGCTACTTACGGTTGATTTATTCAAAAGCCAAAGATCGTAATTCACGAAAAAATTCCATCCCACACCTTTCCGAATCTAACGCTTGCCATCGCATTCTCTCGCCAGCGAGTCACACCAGCTACACATACACACCATAAAATATATGGTAATTTCATTCCGTGTTAATATTCTCGATCACGCTGATCCTCCTGTTTCACTGAGAACTCGATTAAAATACTACATAGCCAGTGGCATCGAAAGCATCGCTCTCCGGATGACAGGTATTCATGGAATAGCTAGTAGTAATGGATTAACGCAGGCAATAGAAGAAAAAACCTTCGTCGATATAATATCGTACGCTATTAGCTATCTAGATGTACAGCGTTGAGATCCTAAGCGATTAAAGTGATCCTTAAGGTCAAAGTCGAAGGTGTCATCGAGAAGATTGTCGAGCGATATCGAGAGGGGAGAGAGAGAGAGAGAGAGAGAGTGTCCGTCAAGGGAGTAGCCGTGCATTCATCGAGCATCGATGCCACTTTCGTTCATTGATGGATCGGCGCTCACTGGCCATTAATAATTCATCCGTCATCATCTCGAGTGAAGGTAGTAGTTGCAGCGGTATAGTATCGAGTCACAGTGGCAAGTAGCAGCAGTAGCAATGGCAGGAATAGCAGACAGCATTCATATCTACGAATCGGCCCCTAAACTCAACTGCCTAGCTGCCGCGAGTATATCCAGCCTTCAGCGCAGCCTTCTCCACTTCGCTTATTTGCATATAAAGGCATTCCTACGGCGCGCGCAGCCTCTCCTTGCCGCAGCAGCCGCATAACTGTAAGTCCTCGTTGACAGGATCTGCCAACAATCTGGCGTGCATGATTTGCTGGTGCTTCTCAACCGCGGGAATCCGTAACCCCACCCCTCTTCACCCTTTATCCGCCCTAAGACGTATTTACCGATGACCACTCGCGGACGGCTACTCTCGATGCATTCGACAGACTTTATTATTCATGTGCAAGGATTAAACGCATCGTGACGACGGGACTCTCCTGCCTTTCTTCGTTCCTCTCTGCCGTCTCTGCTTGATCTTATTCTCACGATTCACGGGCTCTGATTTCTTTTTTTTTCATCCTTTATCGCGGTACGAATGATTTTACAACGCAAATGAACAGCCTTTTAAATGTAGTCCCCAGAGATTTCTCACATGCGCTCTTGCTAGTTATTATTCCTTTTGCTATCGCAGGTATATTGTTACGATCCTAGGTGCGGAGAGCTATAGTCATTGTATACATAATCAATTTTTAAGTATATGACTATTTCTACGATTTATGACATTAAAATAATCAAGTGATTTTTATGATACTTTTAGAATATAGGATTTTAAGAAAGCTGTAAGATATGTGTAATAAAGGTTTCATAATAAAAATGGAAACGAAAATAATTCTCGGATATTGGTAAATTCCTTAGGGTTATTTGGAGATTCTGGTGAGCACGAAATTATAGACGGAAGCCGGATCACGATGTCCCTGCTGCGTTACTGGCAATGGTCGCTATTACCTTACAGCCTTAGACACGCAAATAGCCACAATAAAAGCGGTAGAAAGAAAAGTACACCGTTCGACTATCCCAAGTACAATGAACGGAAATTATTCCTGGCATAAACTCTGCGCAACTACGCTTTACTTCGAATCGAGCTAATACGGAAACACTCTATTCATTCATACCGAAAACGGATCACTAAATAAAATCAATTTTATTATCCAGTCAATTAATCAAGAAAATACAAACTGCGAGAGAAATTCACGAGTATGTTATTCGATTGAATTAGAATAGACTTCGTTGGTATTGAAACTTGGAAATCAAAACGTATTAAACAATATGAAAGGTGCAGCATTTTAATACCCTCATTATTTGAACAAACTCACTGTTTATCGCTCGAATGCATATGTCTCGGTGCTTATTGTCTACAGTTTATGTTTCTCAGTATGAGCGAGGTAAAGTTACTTGATGACACCCCATGAAACTGCAATGAAAACTGAGGACACTATAGTGATGTTAGTACTGCGAGGTTTTGTTTTGAACTGTTGTCAAAACAATAGAGACACATTTTCCATTCTCCCTTCCGAAGGGATTCCCGAGCCTCATGAAAGAATTATTCCCCAAAATTATACATTTAAGCGTCATTTGACACTTCGCTCTGCTGGATACAATTTCAGTCGATCGATTTAATTCACGTCACTTACATTGTCCCGGTGAAAACTTTGTTCAAAGTACAGGTGTCAATCATACTTCTTGAAAATAACCATAAATTCCAAGAACGAATACTAACTCAATCGAAAGCAATCATCATTATCTAGATTATTTTATGAAGCATACCTATTTCAGAATTTCTAGTTTTCCTTCGAGTTTATACTAGTTTTGGATACGGTCAAGTATGGATCACAATCCGCATCTTACTTATTACAAACTGAATCGGATTTTTTTGCAACTTCTTGGTATTTGGCCGGGTGGGAATCCTTGGCTAAAACGATTGCAAGCGATAGTCTCATATGGGACAATTCTGTCTTCATTGTTTACTCAGGTATCATTTATCTCGAATACTGTACTGCTCTTTGTCCAACGATTTCGAGATAACAAATATTTTTAGTTTGCCACACTATCGACCTCAGGGTGTACATTCGACAACTTTCTGTCTACCCTTGCAATAGCCATTCCATGTTGCGCTGCTGTAATGAAATATACATGTTTTCTAAATCAAGCGGAACACGTAAGGATGCTGCTACACGTAATCCACGCATAGCGATAGTTAAATGGGTCGTCGTGGTTGATCTACTAAACGCTAAAACTATCACCTAGACACATTACTAAAGTATCTAGAAATAGAAAAAGACGTTCTCCATATAAGAAAATGTGATCTATTTTAGTTTTCGAGTCTCGTGTCTAACGTTAATAATTAAAACTAGTAGAAATTATACTTCCTTATCGAATAATTCTATGAATATAATCTTTCAACTGACAGATTCGGGAATTGATCACCATGATACACGAAGATTGGGATAAAATGCGAAAAGACAGGGAAGCTTTTCGAATTATGCAGCAATATGCCGAATTTACTCGCTTGCTATCGGCCTTCATAATAAGTAAAAATACAATCTGCACAAGTTTCGTTTGAATCATTAGACGTATATATTTATATTGCAAAAATATCGACTGATAAGATAGATATACATGTATATTTGTTTCAGCGGTATCGAGTATATGTTCACTCGCATTCATTAGTTATGTATTTCTGCCTCAAATACTCGACATAGTCGCCCCCGTCAATGAATCGCGAATAATGAAACTTCCATTCCCAGTTGAATACTTTTTCGATCAAGAGAAATATATATTGTTCATCAGGATCCATATATCGCTTACGTTTACTATTGGTGTCTTCACGATTATCTCGACTGAACTGGCGCTCTTGGTTTACGTGCAACATGTATGCGGAATGTTCAAGATAACGGGGTAATGAGAAACTGTCCTGGCGCCTAGTGCTTCAATTAACCGATACGTTAGTAATGCTTTGATTAACAGTTACAAATTAGACCACATTACCGATGGTATTGAGCAAAAGGCTGACTTTGAAAGAGATCGCATTGTTCATTCGAGAATCGTTAGAACCGTAAAAACTCATACTAGAGCAATTAGGTTTGTACAGATTTGAATCATAATTAACACTTGATGCGTGTAAAACATTTTATCCATATTGTTCGTGTTTAAAAATTATTAGGTTGGTTGAATTTATTTGGTCGATATTTGCTACGTCGTATGTAATATTAATTTTGATTGGCGTGGGTTCCCTCAGTATTAATATGTTTCGGGTAAGCTTCTGATGCTTTTGATTGTACTATCTGTTTTTCTACTTAATTGTTGCAATAATTGATTGTTATGTTTATCTTCCTTTGATGGTAGTTTTTTAAAACGGTGGAAACGGGGGCAAATTTCTCTGCATTGGCTGGATATTGTACCTTCTTTGGTGGCCAGTTTATGCATCTGTTTGTCTGTAATTTCTTCGCGCAGAGATTGATTGATCACAGCGCAGAAATTACTGACAAGACGTAAGTGGATTTAACTTATCGATGTATTATTGAATAATCAAAAGAAGAATAATTTATTATTGAAGTACCAAATATTTAGCAGACTGTTATCTTTAATAGTCGCGATTTAGTTATTTTTAACGAAGCCTTTAATGTCAAGAATTTTAGGTATAACATTCCATGGTACGGAATATCTCACCAATCGCAAAAACTAATTTTATTTATACTTCAACGAAGTATAAAGAAATCGGCATTTGTGGCTGCTAGTGTATTTACAGCTTCTTTAGAAGGATTCACTACGGTAAGACAGGATCATTAAATATGAATTTTGAAATCCAACAACGTTTATACTTTCTAATTATTTTTGAACTTGCAGCTTGCAGGTACATCGTTTTCTTATTTCACGGTCATTTACTCTATGTTGTAATATTGTTTAACCAATAAGAGCTGTAGTCATCTCTGTCACCATGGAAATATATGGACACGTTTAAAAATATTAAATCGTGTGTTACAACTAACATGAAGTATCTTACGAAGGATACATATATTTAATTGTGTCAATAGTTCACGGTATTAAGTTTACTATTTATCGTACTGTTCAATTATAGACATAACAAAAAACCTATTCGTATATGTATACATTTTCTACGACTACATCAAGATGCTTACCTTTTACAGTAATAACTTTGTTAAACCCTTTGAGATTACAATGCAGAACCCATTTTCACTTTTCCAAAGAACTACAAATACTAGGAAAAATTAGTGCTACAATTATCTTTAAATAACTATAATCTCGTTGCCTTTGTTCCATTCAAATACTTTGATCTATAGCAAGGTATAGTTAACACTCTATATAATAGAAAGGAAGAAAAACAACTGTTTAAAATGTATCGAAGAAAATAGGAGGATTATAGAAGTTCACCCTGGCAGCACTCAAACTATAATGAAGCACGATTGTCGGTGATACAAAGAGGTCGCAGTCGCGCTTGCGTGGCACGGCAATAATAACAGAAATGTGCTTTTACCTGGGAATAAGACACCGGTGTCGTGTTACACGCAATGCCAAGAATTTGTCACGTAATAGCTCTTCTTCACTCGTGACGCTGGTTCATCGAGCGATTCGCAATTCATCCCTTTCCTTCAAAGGGTGAGAATATGAACCCTTCCGACAAATGACACAACCCCTCAATCATTTCACGACAATGAGCCGCAATAAATGGATGTGCGAATGTAACTTACGTAACTACTTCGTAAAGACAGAAAAATGTCAAAATGTTAATTATTTTTGTATTGCGCTTTTATGGCTGACTTTCAGGACCACAGTAAAATTTCATGAATAATATAATTGGAATTTACATTCGCTATGGCGAATCTCTACAGATCTTGATTAGCATTTTTTTATAACAACAATTAAAACATATCAAAATAGCAAATCTGTGATGAATATTGTAATATGCTTTTTTTCCCCCTAGAATTATACAAATCGAGTGTTTCAGCTAGGAGATTATTCCGTGATACATAAACTCTGTTTCCTGAAGAACATTGAGTAATCCTTCGCGCATAATCGCTACACATCATTTGACGAACGGCTACTGGTGCACACGAATGGAACTTGAATCTATTAGGTTACATTGCAACGCGCACCGTTCACCGGAATATAATGCATATTCATTGGAAGCGTGAAATTCGAAGGAAAACCGATGATGATCGAACGATGCGATATGGGAAAGAGAGACAAACACCTTTTAACCCGAAGACTTCGTATTATTATTTTATCTACTTAAGTATACCTGACAATAATTGAATTGTGACGCTTAAGCGAAATCCCATTTGCCAGTGTAGTTTTAGCTTCTTGGCTATCAACATTAGCGCCCACGCTTCAAGCTTGCGTAACAAACGTTTACGATGAAGGAAAAGATCATAACTTCTCGAGGAAGGCTTCTCATCAGTCTGCAAATTATTTCTACGTAGAATCATTGATATTTTATCTTCCTCTCAGTGACGCGTGAATTATCGTTCCTTAGCGGACAGGTACTTTAAGTAATTATTCGAAATCTAACAAAATGGATTGTTTTGTTTAAAATTCTATTAGAATTTTTCATTGACTCATTGATCACTTAAGTGTTCATTTCTCTGTTTAAAGACATTCTCTGAAAAGGATGAAACTCAAGGATTGGTTTGAAGAATATAAATAGTACAATTGACTATTCTATGCTCCACATAAATACAAAGAAGCTTGTCTAACAAAATCATCAATTTTCCGGGAAAATACGAGTAATATCATCAAATCAGCCACTACCAACAGTAAGTACATTGCACTGTGAGTCAAATATTTGAGACACGAGGCGATTAACTGTTCCCTGTACTTTCGCGAAGTGATTCTTTTCATAGAAAGAATAATTCTCAATGAAAGAACCTGATTTCTATATTGAATGAAAAAATTCGAAGGACAAGGAAGATCGCAGAAGACGAAGGCGACAAATGATCATCCTAGTGGTGGCGCTCGGTATGCGAGAATAATAATAATCGTTTCGGTGGTAGCACCATTCACCTGGGTATTGTGATGTCACGTGAGCTCGTAAACTGAGTTTACGTAATTACGAGGAGCATGCCGCGATAGGTTGGGTCAGGGTGGGTTCGTCAATAAGTTGGATACCATTAACATTCCTGGACCGGTTGGGTTAAGCCAGGTTAGTTACCGGGTTCACCTTACAAAACTGGTGGGTCAGTCTTGAGCGAGCCTGTAGGTCCGTCGTAGCTATACATGTACATATGTATGTATAGAGAAAGAGTGGACTCCGGCCTCCGGGCGGAGAAGCCGCCCATGAATTTCGGCTAATGAGAACATTTGGAGATACGTCAGTTCCAGTATGCTAATGGCCATACAGATGCCGATACAATTTCGAGATGAATCTCTCTCCTTTTCTCCTTTCTCTTTTCTTCCCTTTCTCTCTCTCTTTCTTTCTCGCAATGCTCGAACCGTAACAGCACCCTTTCTTCGATTCTCTCTCTCCTAGGAGAGCGGACTGTTCGTATATTATACCTGTCTGCCATATCTCCACTTTAACTATTCCCTTCGTAGAGCGAGAGAGATCCCGGTGCGTATACCTTATGCAAATACATGTATATTTCCTCTAATTAAACGTGGCCGCTCGCGACAAAAATCCTCCCCAATGTCCGGTGCAATGAAGTCTTTCAGCTGCAGTGTATCCGATCGATAGTACGCTCCTTACGATAATCGCGGATAATTCTCTGGCCTGGCATCGCGTTTTAAAAGGTCGCTGCACAAATTGAAATGTGCATGCTCCACGCTATGTACTTCTCGAATCCTTCGACCGAGCAACTCACGGGAATATAACAATTCTGTTTCGTCTCACAGACAAGCCAGTTGGTAATTTTGTTATTGTCATATGCCATCGTACTTTGAATCCTGTTTTATAAGAAATATTATTAAATAATTCGTAGCGAGTATTGCAAGTCGTTTCGTCAAAATGTAATACGATTACGATTTAAAAGAATAGAAAAGACTTTTATTTGCCTTAATTTTGTATCAGGAAAATATATTGCAAAAAAGTTGTAGCACTTAATACGAATCACCCTGTAAGACTGTCAACCAGAGAATAATTTAAATGAAGCGGGCAAAGAACGAAACGTTTCTCGAAGAATCTCTTAAATATTAAAACTGAAATTTTTATGCTACGACAGTCGTAGGAGAGCTTGTAAGAGTGTTCGACAGTCAGCATCGTTAAAGCACGTGTTAGAAATTCGAAAGCGAGCGCGGAGCTTTATCTAAATTGCATCTGGTCACGGCGGTGCTTGAGGATTCTTTCCGGTTTCGAGGAAAGTATGTTGGCGAAAAAAAAAAGGAAGAGTGCGAGCGGCGACCTTGAAAGCCAAGTGACTCGGACAGATTTAGGACCGCTATATTCCGGAGGTGAGACAAAATATTATGAAGGACTCTTGCTCTCGGGGCAGGCCTTAAAAAAATGCCCCGACAGGGTGGACACGCCACGTGAAAACAAGCGTGCGGACGTTGTAAATTATATTCAATTCTAGATCGTAAAACCGGATGTCACGGTCTACCACCTTGACGACACCGATCGCCGGAGAATACCATTTAGGGCTGTTGTAAATTCTGACTTACCGCGCGGCCCGCTTACAATGTCTCGTTCGAAATATTCCCACGACGAACCTTTTTTTCGACTCTGCGTGAGCTCTCGATGCGCTAAATTGCACTTTCGAGCGAAGATCGCGACAGATTCCGTGTAACGGAAATTGTAGAAACTTTCTCAAAAGCACTCGACTGTTGATCTGATCTAGAATCGTGCTTTTGTTGGCACGAACCTTGTTTAAGTACTACAAGTGTATACATATGTGTACTAAACAAGAGATTTTAACTGGAGTAGATTAAAGAATTAAGAATGATCAATTGTCACCAAAAGTAATTTACAATCAAATTTGTATGCGACCTCTTCGGGTAGAAGAAAACAAGAAAATTTGGATAAAGGATAATTCTTTTCCAATGCTTGTTTACGCACATTTCCACATTCCATAACGTCTGAATATGTATATTTCTTATTTGTTATTTTCTGCCCTCAATTCAAGAAGCTTAACGTGAAACAACGTAGACTTACAGTTGCGTTGCAAAGAACAGAAGCGTAGATACTTGCCAAATAGTCCCTGAACTCTGGAAAGGATAGTTCCGTTCAATTTAGATCCCAGCTCCTGCACACAGTTTATGTGACTATTAGTTTTAAATACTTGTCTTATTGTTACTGGAAACTATCTTTATCCTATTTTCACGACTCTTGACACCATATCGAAATGATTCACAGTGACACGAATAAGTTTGCGGTAAAGTGCATTAAGCTACTCGAACAGGGTCCAATGTGTTTATCTTCATATCAGAAACGAGCAACCGATTCTTTCCGTAAAGAAATTCCACGTGGTCGTAAAGCATCGGTAAAGTCCGTAAACTCGATCCTCGGCAATGCCGAGGCGTAACGTCTGCCTTTATCGCGATTTGTAAAGCTGAAGTGCCAACCAGGAGAGTACGGCGAAAGAAGCAAGGCGAAAAGAGCGCGAAGCAAAGTGAGGCAAAGCGAGAGAAGGATTCGCCCCAATAAGAGCAAAGTCACACTGCTCGTAAACTCATGCGAGCCTTTACGTTGGCCCGGACATTGAGCCTCTTTCTATTGGCTGCACGACGACGCCGCCGCTCCCTTGGTTCTCCCCGACTGTGAATGACATAACGCGGATGAGGCGCTAATCCACGAGCTCGTAAAAGGCCGCTTCATTTCCCGATTGAAAAATTAATTATGGTGAATAAAACTTAAGGGAAACGGGCTATAAAACCGATGAAATTTAAATTGCCAGCGAAGCGCGCAGCTGCCGAGCGTATGGGGTGCGAAACACCATGGTCTCTGCGCTTTGTTTCGCCTTCCACCGTATTCCCAGCTGACTCCGTCGCCTAAGAGTACATACATACCTACTGTAGAACGAATCTTTCTCCGATAAGCCGACCAAAGGTGTTCCGCGGTTATTACGCTAAACGCAGTTATACCAACGTAAAATGCGGGTATAAATAATCGGTATGCGGCTGGCGTGGATGGTTTTCCTAAGAGCCTCAGAGAAATAGGGAACCCAACTCGAAATGTCATGCAGACATTTACCTAATAGTTTGGTTTCACTTGATAGAGAGACACACATTCGCCGAGCTGTGTATCTCTAATTCAACGTCTTGGTTTAACGATTTAATACTACCCACGCGGTATCATGAGTCAAGAAGCAAATAATTGCCGGCACTCCGCAATATTGATTTACCGGGGTAAATTGACTCGATTCATTTGCATCCTCTGATTTTACGCATCGTCAGAGTGTTGTGACGTCGTAGTCAGTATTAGACGTAATTTGCTGACACTGTCATATCTGTTATATGTGACTTACACGATGCTCTCTTTGGTTGGGTAGAAATGATGGATGATCCTCGAGTGAGATAATCTCTCTGGAAGCACGCGCTGGCAACGTTATCTTGTAGGTCGGCCACTTGAAACATTCGATCGCGGTTCCAAGCGGGCGCACGCACAGGGACCAGCGGAAAGTCGTTCTCGTCTTTTTGGTGAGATGACTGATGATCGCGCGACTAGAGGCGCTTAGGTTCTGTCATGTCACAATAATCAATTAGGCTACCGTGTTGACACCTCTAATTCCTTGTGTAACTGATAGTTCCCCGTACATCATAACCCCTTCGCCGACCCTAATAACCGCCCAGAACCAGCCGCCTTAGGTTTATTTCTGCTCGCACGTCCGACCGAGATGATAAACGTTCAAAACCCACGAACCACGACCAACCTGGGTTTTTCCTAGCCCTCGGCAAAGGTTATCTCTGACCAGACGAATTATTGTTGGAACATTCTTTCTTTGATCTTTCTTGACAATTCGTCAAAGTTGAAATTCTTTTCAGTGAAATTGGGAATAGTTTTGGATGCAATTGCAATTTTTCCACGAGACTTATATACTTCTTTTTTAAACCTTTAGTACATTTTGCATTCACCATAGCACAATAACGATGATATATTATTTGGAACTGGACCTGGTACATACTTTGTTCAGTCTGCTTATGTAACTATATTTTTAAACTTCAACACACGTTAGTTGAGAGTGTTCCGAAGCTCGCAATCAGTTTTAAACTGCTCATTGCAAGTGTCGTTCAATCTAATTGGGTTATTCAATTATCAAGACAAGATTCGAATGAATTTCCAATTCTGTCTATTAATTTGGCAAGAGAAAATTTTGACCGGAATAGAATCAAGTTCAATGATTATTCAAGTGGGTTTCATGGCAGCAGTGGCAGCGGGTAATTTATAGTCATCTTGTTCTTCCGAGAGCTAAGTACTTCCGAAACAAAAATAGAAGTGCGATCGAAGGGCGGGACGTGAGCATTATGTTCGTTACTCCGACTTTGCGGAGGGAAGTTAGCCTGGTAGGCAAGAGAGAGAGAGAGAGAGAGAGAAGGAGAGAGAAAGAGAGAAAGAGAGGGATGCGGCAAGTACATGTTCCTAGCCGAAATATCTACGAGTGCCTCGGGAGGATATAAATGAGCGGCAGGAGTCGACAAATCAAGAAACTATCGACATAAATAAATTGTGGCCCGCCAGGGGCTTCGCGAGGCATCGGCTTGGTAGTAAGTCTATGAGGGAAATGGCAGGCCCTAAGTCAGCAATTACCCACATTTCTAACTCCCCATAGCTATTATACCTACCTATCCACTGCCCTACGCTTCCCGATGTGGACTATCTACGCTCTGTATTTCAAACGTCCTTCGAAGAAACTTTGCTTACCACCTAATCTTGCATGAGTGTATTATTTGCTCAGTGCAAATTGAGCTGTCTCTCTCACGATTCTACCCTCGCAGTACTGTTGAATAATTTCGAACCTAGTTTTCCTGACGAAACTCTCTATCATCATCTCATAGAATTCTTTTTCCAAAGTAACATGCACCACGATATATTCGGTCTCTACAGTGCAAGCGATTCTTGCTTTACATTCTAAGAGGATTTAAATTTTATTCCTTTAGACGATACAAGGTTTTCTTCTAATACTGAATAACGAAAGAAGAAAGTTATGCAGAGGGATTAATTATTATTATTGTCCTGCACTTGAGAATGAATTGGTCACTAGCAAAGTGATTCGGGCTGAGACCGAATGTGAATATATCGCAAAGTTGCATCAGAGAATTGGCCCCGTGTCGAGCGATATATCCATCGTCGTGCAGCTCAAATCGAGTAAAAGCGTTTTCAGCACGGCACAGCTGGCTTCTTTCTTTATTCTGACAATTATTTACCGACCATTGCTGGTTCCAACGGTGCAGGGGTGTGGGCGCTTTACCGTGATTCGATCTAAATCTCAATTTTGGAGCATCCTATATGTAGGTAGGGTTGGTCCTTCCACCCCCGCAGTATGCTTTCTCTCGCCATTCCCATGCGTTTCGCATCTGATCCTCTCTCTCCCTTGTTCTACCCCCATTTCGCGTTCGCATCTCACTTTCTCTCTCTGGTTCTCTCTCTTCCTCGAGCCCCACGTTCATCCAGTGAATTACTTCGTTAGTGGCTACCTTCAGAGGGCTGTTAATTCCTGCAGGGCAGATTATACAGATAGGTTTATTGCACTCGTGTCCCAATCTAATGTCCGTAATGCTCCTGTACCCGCTACACACACTCTCCCTCATCCTGATGGTGTCCCTTTCCGATCCTTCACTGGCTTTCACTCTCTCGCACTGTTTCCTTTGCTCTCTCGACTATTTCGTCCCTCCCTGACTCCCCCCTCTCTCCTACTTTTCTCCTCATGCTTGCTCGTTCACCCTACACCCACGCCGATTCGTACGTGGAACATTGGGCTTTCGGGTGATACGATGCGGTCAGGCCCGATCGTGCCTCCTTCCTTCTATCGTAATAATATTTCGCCAAAAGACGCTCGGTTTTGTCGATTTGACCGGAGATTAGATTCCAGATTTTTCGACGATCCGACACGGGGCAACGTGTAGCTCGTGAGTGTAGCTGAATGTCTTAGGGGGTGGAATCTGAGAGCGCTCGCATATGCAAATGGAGGGAAGATGTTAGCCGCGAGTGTCTCTCGTCGCATCTAGTGTCCACACGCTTTAAAATACCAGTTTCATCGTTCCTTTTTTTCTCTCCGAACGTACATATGTGTATTCAGTTTCCAATAATAATTCTTCGTTCAACTGGACGAGTTAAATGACTGGTAGAGCATGGTTAGAAATGGTTGGGAATAAAATGAGAAGAGCGATTTGACGAATTGTCGTAGATATAAGTGTATATCCATTAATATCCGGTGGATGGTAATGCTCACGCGTTAAAGGACCATTCATCCCAGTAATGAGATGGTTGTAGATCATCGAGTAAGGCAGAACGTAGAGTTTGCGAGTATGTATGTACCTTATGTATATAGATTAAAGTACAGCGGTTTAGCATTGATCAGGTAGAACAGCTGCTAGCATTGCTCAACATCGTGCTCATCATCCAAAGGCGTAGTCACCAGTCTCAGCAAGTACACACGCCTCCATAATGCGTAATCGTGACTCACAAACACCCAACTTACAAATACCCAAGCTGCATTGGCTTGGACGGATACACATAAATTACTCCAACGCGTCATTATATCTTTATTAAAAAGCATGAAATCCTGGGAAGCTCGAGTGCGCTTCTAATTTATCCCACGCGTCGCACGAACCTAGAAAGTACGAGAGGTAGAACGATATAACATAGAAAGACAGAGAGAAAGTGAGTGGTATGAAAAGCGGGGGCAGCGTTTAAACAAACAACGAGCCATTAATCAGGGGACAATGTTCCCCTGGTTGAGAAGTTATTATGGTGTGCTTGCCAAAATGCCAAGGCACTCCCATATGCGTCCCAATCTCATGGTAAGGCGGCTCCATGAGACCTCGACTTCCCTGTTGATGCTGATTTGGAGGTCTCCGCGCCCGTCGAACCTTTCTGCGTCGTCCCCTTCCGACCGTCCAGCTCCTCTTCTCCCTCATGGCCGGCTGAACACGTTAGCTCCCAAAATTTTGGTAACGAGTTTAGTATTACGCTCCACATTGGACGCTGGGTGCTGCACTTCGAGGGTGTCTGATTTTAATGGCACGGACTCCAAGCTAATGGTCCGCCGATTGTCCGAGCCCATTTAAGTCCACGCCAGACGAGTTGGTCGGTTTCGAAATAATGGCACACCGTTGGGTTCGTCCGTTAGTAGTATGTACTTACTACTACCTACTAGCCGTGCGAGCTTCCAATTTGTCATGACTGGACACCGACCGCGTGCCCGAACGATAATTTTGGAGAATAATTAGAACGGTAGCTGCGGAGAGTGTTGGCTCAGAGAGATCGAGTGAGAGAGAGCGAAAAATAGCGCGTGCCAAGAATATTAATAACGCACCACGCAATTAGATGGAACTAATTCTTGAATTAAATGCCGCAAGAACTGTCACTTTGTGGTAATGAACGACGTTATCTGGCGAAAAGGAGCAGTTGGTACAATCGTGGTTACTGTTACGGGCTATTTTTAATTCGCGCACGGTCATGTGTACTAATTTGTTTCCTCCAGGTTTCTGAACACTTGACAAATTGGAGGAAACGTCGAAAGAATTCTTCGAAAGATTTTAGCTTGTTCTATTGGTGTCTATTGTCAGAGCGATGGCTTGACAAGCACGACAGCAGACAGTTTCTCAATAGGAGAGACCTATTCCAACTGCTATGCTATATAATGTATCTTATCTTCGGATGTCTTGGCATCTTGGGCACGGTTATAAATTATTGTCATATGCATCTACTTAGCGTTCAGGTGGAGCTCGTATACGAGGTAAAAAGTAACTTTCCCTACTTGCTGCCCTTTGTGGTTCAAGCGTGTGAACTTTATAATGGGTCACCAAGAACATTTAACCTTTCGGATAACAATTTAATATAGGACCATCCTTTGGATATCATCGAAAATTTAATGTATTTATTATTCCTACTGTTTTGTATTGTGAAAGTCGTAATACGTAGATCATTGTTGTCTTGCAGTATTTACAAGCATCGGCGTTATCAGTATGTTTTTAATCTTGATTTTGTGATATTTTTAATATACTACTGCAACTACTACTAATATAATACTAAAACAAGTTATTCATACGTCAAACTGAATAGAGAGCTATAAGAAAACAATTTGCGATCAGGTTCGCCTATCTCTTTTGGAATTTGCAGCAAGTGCCTCCAACGTTACACGAAAGGACGAATTACATCTTGGAATTTTTTTCTTCGTTCGCTTCTTTTCCCTCGTTATTACAGATAGAGCGTCTTTACAAGGACACGATATCCTCGGTGCGACGCACGAGAAAATAGCTTCTCATCTCCGGCTGGCAAAGGGCAATTGTCCCCACCTTTCCTTCACCTGACGACCTCTGTCCCTTCGTCCTCTACCTTCACAGCATCGTCCGGTTTCTCTTTCTCTCGCTTTCGCGTCCACCCCTTTATTCGACCTTTCCCTCTCTAGCTCAACGCTCTCGTCAGTTTACATAGGCGACGCTGCTATAATTACGCTTAGTTTTAATTAACTTCTCTTGAATTTAAACATTTGTTTCTGTGGATGAGTAGAGAGAAGTCTGACGTTCCCTTTCGTATGCTCCAAGGCAGATTGGTATTCTACCGCGTTCTGCTCTTCTCTCGCAGTCGATCTCTTTGTCACCCGATGTCCCATGACAAACTGAGAGTTGTTAAATTTTAACACTCAAATTACCGAAATCCAATGAAATACTCGATACAGGCCTTCTATCCATTGTCATTGTTTTAGTGATTGGAGTTAATTATAATATTCATTTGCATTACTGTCCACGAATTTTAATGGTGCAACTTTGTTCATTTCTTATATAATTATGTTCCAAAGATCGAATGATATTTACTGACCGTGTTATTTTTGTAATTGTCGGTGAAGCGATTGGTATTTCCTGTTCGATCGCTTTACTTTGTCTTTCGAAGTGTTCCGTTATACCTGGATACGTACGAGGAGCCGTACAAAACGCGATAACATGGCGAGACCTTATTTCCTTTGGAATATAGTCTATAAGATCATAAAGTACGTGCTTCACGCTAAGCGATCAGCCGTAACCTCGATTATGACAGCAGTCAAGCATAACACCTCAGAAAAGTGACACAGCATAATTTCGCGAGAACCACTTCCACCCAGTGGCGCAAATTTATAATTAATTTTTGCAACGGTACGATAGTTTCGGGGCCATCCTGAAACCTGTCTCTGTTTTAACATGGTTCCGCTTAGATGAGCTTCTTTTTAACACTTCAAGCTACTTATGGAAAACAGTTTCTCAAACTGGAGATGATACAACTTTATCGGATTTTTCTTTCTAGGAGATACATAATAATAATTTACTGAAATTTGTTTCAATTTATATAAATTGTGAAAAGAGTTCTATCGAGTTATTAGAAGTGAAATAATACTGTTTTCTCAGTACAGCAATTAGACGCGATGGATTTCTTATTGCTGATGAACCATTGATCAAAGTGGATAAATTTAAACTACTAGCTGTCTCTATAAGGACATTTCCAATTCTTTACCAATTCGGAATGAATAGCGAGTCATTCTATTGTTTCCAATTCTGTTTGACCTTTAATTAACCGTTCTCTAAGGGGATTTGTTTATCAACAATGCCGAGGATAATAGCTGGATTTGAGTTCTTTCGCTTGAAAGATTATTCGAGGAGAGTCGAGCGAACCACGGGAGAATGGAAATGTCTTCACAAATGGAAACCTTCAACGAAGAATTCTTCGCTACCAGGATTGAGACGCTCCGGCCGCAGAAGTTTACAAATACTTGGGATTAATTGTCCTGCCTTCATTAAGTATAATCTCTATTTGATGCAGATAACTTCATTTTCCGAGGGCATTTTCTTGCAAAGCGGGTTACCGTGGGTTGTCTTGAGGAAAAAAAGCTCCGAAGAAAAGCAATAAGCTGCTGATTTATTGAGCGCTTAATTAACATGTTAATTCGATTTTGAAATGGAACACGAAGGCCGGTACCAAGGTATTACCATTAAAACTCAGAAATTCGGTGTCTACGGTGCTTCTGCGATCTTGAAACTGCTGAAGCAAATGACTATTTATTCAACAAACACATGTCTCTAAATGTATTTTCTTGTTCGTGTCATCTTTCCATTACGATTTACCAAGGACTCCTCATTCGAATATATATACACTTCAGAATTTTCTAACTTGCCAGTAAAACTTTCTGCGAATAACGTTGAGAATCTTGTTTAACGCTAATTAATTCAGGAACCGAAGATAACGAAGACTCGCAGTTAGGAGCGTACACCGGAACAATTAAGTGGAGCCTTTAATTTCCGATTGCATGAGAATCGAGCAAGTAGTACGACCTACCTTGTTCGAGAATTTAAAAAGGAATCAATAAAAGGAGGAGATGGAGGTAACGCAGGGAAGAGGGTCGCGGTACTTCGGGAATAATACGAAGAATTCGTCTTCTAAGACTAAAGATTTCAAGGAAATCGCGTACAATCGGCTTAATGGTACACAAGCGACGGGGGGAACGGATGGCCCGAGGCGCATAATGGTGTTGATTACTAATTACGATTATTGGCTACCGAGGGTACGATCGATTCCTCCTTCTCCCAGCTCAAACACTGCCTTCCCTCGCTGGCATTAGGACCGTGTTCAAGATTGCGACCATCTAATTGCATTATACGTGTCAACATCCTTGAGTAATTCTCCTCCCATGAAGCCACCTTACTCGTAGTCCAACGGACTCGTCGATCGCGACGAACAATAAGTCCTCTTTAACGATCTCCATAAAAAAAAAAAAAAAACACGTGATAATCTAGAAGGTCCTCTGCTTTGTTAAAAAGAATATTTAATATTGAAGGTGCGTCAAATCGATTCGTTTCGAATGTTCTGTTTCTACAATTTGCAAGTTAAGAGTATCGTATTCTACCTCAAATGAGATAGAATGCAACGAAACACTTTGTCTTCCTGTTACGTGATGAAAGAAAAAAAACGCTATCTTGAGAATGGATAGAAGCAAAAACGAGTCAGAGATAGTTGTAGCACTAAATTATATTTCAATTTACGGGAGCGAGGAATCTCATAAAATTTCTGAACTTTCCTAAGAGAAAGGTGAGCCCATTGAATTAATTGCAGGGCAAGCAATGCGTCGGATAACAATTTTATCGTGGCGCATTCTTATTAGGCGTTTTAGTGGTGCTCTGCGAGCAAGGGTAACACGAAAACGTAAAAATTGCGTCTGGACATAATGGCTGGCCGAATACGGGAATCGGGCAGATCCTTAAGTTATGGGACCCGGGAACGAGACGTTTTCCTTTTGTCTATCGAGACCGCGCAGAGAAATGCAGCCGGGAGATAAGGTTCGTTAGTGGGCGAAAGGTTAAAAATAAGGCGGCATGGCGGCCAGGCCGTCATAAATCTGGCAATCCCCAGTGAAAACCTGGCTTGCACCCTACAAACCAGGGATACATCCTCCTCTCCTGGCATCTCGTGGCCCGGGTATTCGTCGAACGAGTTGAACAGCCTCACGAACCGACCATATTTATTCGAAAAGCCGCACAATTCTGAACGACGATTATTTTCTCTCTTTCGGTTCAAACTTACTCGTTACGACGGAAATAGAGTACCGAGTCTCACGTATTTCGGGAAGTCGAACTTCTGTCCTGTTCTCGCTGGAATGACATGGTCTACCTTTCCTATGGGATACCGAATGAAATCTCTTTCCGCTTGGCACAAATTTCTCCTCTATAAATAGCCTCGTAAGGGCTAGACAACCACAGACATCACTCAATTCAATTATTTACTTCCCCACAGTTTCAAGTTTGACTCAGGACTCGTTTGAATTACTCTAAGAATCCCTTTACTCTCCGTTCCGCATAAATTGGTAATAAATCGTTCATACAAAATACAGTCGTTTTGATCTATAAGTTGGAAATGGTTGTCCGCGTAAAGCTACAAATCATAAGAATCCTATTACATACTCTCACGTAGCAGGATTTTAGTGACATTGAAACCATTAAACTCATAAAAACGATATCCTCACCGTCATCAGGTTTATACTCTTTTCTTACCCATAAATTTCTTGGCCCAAAAGCGGCGGGTGTCTTTGAGTGACTCGTCTCACAGTAATTCGTTCATGTTTTCAGGATATCACGGATCGGTGAGTTAGGAACCAAAGAGGACGACGGCAATTGCGATACATTAAAGAAGAATAGAGGAAAAAAGAAAGGATCTTGAGGGTGTTAGGTAGAAAGAAGAAGAGAGAGCAAGGAGACACGCTCGAAAGACAGGATCACTCTTTCTCTCTCCTCGTAGATAGAAGGAGAAGCTAGAAGGAGAAAGAGAGAGAGAGAGAGAGAGAGAGAGCATGCGGGAGAGTGTGTACCTACACGCAGGCCTTATTTATGCGCACCGGCCGGCGACCTCGGATAAGAGTTTAACACCGCAACATTATTTATTCGGCTGTGTGCGCGCGCGTTTCTTTTAAAACTTCCCGTGAAAATGATACCTCCGCGATGAATATAAAACGCACGCCCACGCCTGCGACATGCCGACACCGGTACCACGGGCGCCCCAACACCTCGGATATTATACGGAGCCCCCCTCGTTCACACGCAACGTCCTCCACACCGTCGCGCATCCTACTACTACCATTCTCATAGAACCCAGACACATTGATACTCGGTATACCGATGTATATATACCTATACGTATCACCATACAGTGCCACCAGTGCGATGGTCAGCCGCAAAAACAGCGCACACCTGTACAGGTGCCTGCTAGCTGCTTGCTAGCTCGCTGATAGCTCTGCCACGCTCGGAGTCCCATGAACCTCCACTTCGAAATCGGAGAGTTTCACTAGCAAACGCGGCTAGTTACTTTGCCCGGTTTAGAGTTACCTTTTTCGAGCGGCGGCATTAGCCCCTGTACGCTTTGCTGCGTCTTTGCTCGAGCAGGTGAGAGAGACCGTGAGGGCTAATGAGTATTTGTTTGATAGAGTTTTGAGTTTTGATTTCGATTGCCTACGCTTTTGCTAATTTTCCTCTTCGCGTGTTCAGAGGTTATATTCTAGGCACCCATGCGAAAAGCGAGAAATATCATATGTACTGATAGTGAGTTTAGTGAAATCTTGATGGAACTGTGGCGAATGAAAATTTCAGAATCAAATAATTGTATGGGTCAGGGAGGAGTTTTAAAGGGAATTCCGAAATACAGATAGAATACACGTAGACTAGCATTGGATCGTAACTAACAAAGCAAGACTTTGAGAAAACGGAATAAGGACCAATGTAAGATGAGACGCTAGAAATAAACTAGCGTTAAAAAATAAGAGAGAAACTGAACACAGAATACTAACACAATGTGGTAGAAATAGAACAGTTGTATATAATAATTCTAGAAGACGTTTAATCTTGTGCCGTGTCCACCTTTTACCCGTTGATTTGTCTTTTCGCGGACACACCCTCGATCCCCCGATCGGTTCCTCCTCTGTAGATCCTTCGAGGACTATAGGCCTCTTTTTAGCCGGTCACAAAATACGCAGGCTGTTCACTATTTTCCCGGTCGGAGGAACGGCAGCGGTATTGCTGTCTCGCTTCGGCTTTTGCACGGCAAGCTCTCACTCCCTTCCACGCCGCTTATGGTGCTGGGTACAACAAGCCGAGTTCGCGGAGCAGATCGAGCGATTACGCGTGGCCAAGTGCTCTCCGGTGCCTCCAATAAAATGCATATAATTGCACGGGTGCGTTCAAACGCCCGGAATAATATCGTACCCGACCGCGGAGATACGATCCGGCCGAAACGTATTTATTTCGATGGCCCTTACTCTCCCTGCTCTCTCTCTCTCTCTCTCTCTCTCTCTCGCTGGCGAGAGAGAGTGCAACGTCGAGCGCAGATTAAATCGGCTTTATTGTGACGATCCAACGGGCAACCTTTGCCTCCTCATAGTGTGCCTTGTACAATTGTCTGCTCTTCTTATTTAGTTGCGACTATTGCAGCTGCTTTAAAGTCTTCATCGAGAACCCGAAGAACCAAGCCTTTCTCGATTTTTCTCCTTTTTAACGCTAACATTACCACTGAATAACACTTTGCCCTCCTAATTGTTATATCCAATTTTACACCTCCCAGACCTTTCGATTATGTCAAGCATTCTAATTGTAATACATTAGAGAAGAGTTTTCAATAGTTGGATAATCTTGATCTCAAATGTTATTTAAAACTGTACTTGAACTTTGTTCGGATCTTACGTGTGCGAAAGTTTTAATATATTCTCGTGGAAAGAGAAATGATAATTATTTAATATAAAGAGCGAGAATCAAGACAGTGTTTAAGAATAACGAATAAATATTAAAACTAAACTTATCTACATTTTTTTTTTTTTAGTAATTTCCGTGTAAAAGAAACCCGTGATGGAGTATCGACATAAATTTCATAATTCTCTCGGATGATGGAGCCGGTTCACGATCGATGATATCTGGGCCCGTAAATTCAGCAGAAAAGCGAGACAAGCTCGTGAGGCTGTTGGATAGGTTCCAGCCAATCAAAACCCTGTCGTGTTAATCATAAATAAGTATCTTTATGTAGGACGTGCCGAGATTCCCGGGAACGGGTAGACCGGGTGAGTGAGCGGAACTGTCCCGCCGACACGCTTAGGGTCGTCTCCGCGTTTAACCGGGCATTCATTCACTCGTTATACCTGTCCTCGAAGATATTTGTCGCTCGACAAAGTTTTTAGCTGCGCCGTTCGTCGACTTCTTATCATCGTGTGGAAATACATACATTAGAGCAACTATGCTGCATTCCTAATTGTTTCCTTACCTACGATTAAATTTCCTTATCATAATTATAAACAAGTTTAACGAATCACATATAATTGTACTATCGATTTAATTAGAACTAATCATTTCCTACGAGAATATATTAACATATCGAAATTCTTTAATTTTCATCGTCAAAATAATATTTATAATGTGATTTTGTATAATCAAAATAACTGCGTCAAAATAATATTTATAATGTGATTTTATCATAACTTTTATTTGAGATGAAATAATATTCAGACTATTAAATGTTTCCATATTTATAAAAATGGTTTAAGTAAGACATCTAGCAGGTGTCGTGTTAATTACTTGTATTGGGTTGTGCGAATTTGCAATATAACTGACTTGTTACACGCATGGCTTACTTTTGCATGCAGTTCATTGCGATCAGTTGGCTAACTTTGCACGAAGTCAAATGGTTTCCAATTGAGATGCGGGATAACGATTCGAAGTAAAACTGCCGCTTTACTTTGAGTCATTATGTCGACAGAAGAGCGGTTCGAAGTGGTCGTAGTCGAGAAGTCGACGAACAGTAAAAAAGTAGCCCTTGACTCTCAAGGAGAACAAACACGCGTATTCAGGAGGACAAATCAGATGACGGGAGCGTTACGATTTCACGCAGAAGGTATTGTATATGAATGTAGTAAGTATACGTAGTTTTGAATAAGTTGCGATGCTCATTTTACCAGTGAGACGCGAGATACTCCGAATGCAATAATGCGAGTGGTCCGCGTCGCCTCGCCTCGCATCGACCTTATCCTCGGATTCTCCGATCTTCCTGCTGGCGGATATATAGAGAATTCAGCGTGAATTATCATATTTTAATAATTCAGCACCGAAAGGGTTGAGATCCCTCATGTGCGTGTTACATCTTGGAATAAAAAATTTTTCGAGGAAAGAATTACAAATTATTAGCAGCCGTCGGTGCAGTTTGCTCATAACGACAGTGAACGAGAGGGGGAGGAAGGGGGTCGAGAGAAAGAGAGTGAGAGAGCAAACGACTGCCACCGATCCCCTGTTAGCCCTTTATTTGGCACGACGAAAGAAACCGTGGAATTTCTTTCGCAACTAGCGTTATAAATGAATATGACTTCCTGAAGTGCCTCGAGATCGTTTTTTGCCTCCCTTAGCATGCCGTGTCGTACGCAAATATGCCAGTTCTCATTGTCCGTTTGCAAACCGCGAGGAAGCCAGACGGGGCTAGCCATATTTTACGCTGAACGCGAGCTATACCGTATACACTTCTTTTTAATGAGCATGGTAGATTGCAAATTAATTTAGCCTCGCATTAGCTACCTTTTTTGCTGGCTGTCAGGCATAGCATAGAAAGTGGAGGATTGCAAGGCACACATTTTCACGCCAGTGTTTGTGGCACAACAAATTGAAGCGTTTCTCAAGAGTCTCGATGATACAAAATTGACAGACTACGGTTTTGTCTCTTATTAATTTTCTGTTATAGGATAATCGAATACGTTTTGGTTATTGAAGTTATTTGAAGATGTTATCGCTGGTATTATTAGTTTCAGTGGCACCCTCGGTGCCGAATAGACAAGAAGGTGTCCAAGTTGGCTCGTTGGATGGAAAAGGAGAAGGAACATGGTGTACGTGTATATATGTATAGGTGAACGTGTTAAGTGCGGTTTCACCGCAAGTTTGGATAGGGCACGGAATATCGTTCAAGTGCACGCGAGCGAAAAGCTTTGCATGCCGACAAGTCGGTTCTAATTCGACTGGAAGTCTCTGTCAAGAACCGCTAACAAAATGCCTCTGACTCGAAAAATTCCAACACCATGGTTATGAAAGAGTCATTTCAATATACAACCGTGATTTCATCAGTCTCCGCTACAAAAATCTCTAAACGCAAATCCTTTCAAACTAAATATTAAAAAGGCAAAGTGATAATGGAAACGAAATATTCTCCAAGATCATTAATATGTCACAGAACGTAAAAAATAACGACGAAAGTGAGAAGTCTGATATTAAGATGAAGATCAAGATTTATCTTAAAGGCGTCTAGGTAATACTCTAGAAATTTATGTGACAACTATCTCGCCGCTTATATTAAGCGAATTCGGAATATAACAGACTAGGAATATCGACAAGTGATGCTTTGCATCAAGTATACACCAGGCAGATAGTAACTTCCGTTCAATATTTATGAGGGCTTAGATATTCTAGCAAACTATGGAACGCATAATATGAAATATACTGAGCTAGGCAAAAAGAATACCTATTAGCATTTAACATGTGTGCAATCTTCATTATTACCATAGATGCCTAATATTTAGGTTCACAAAGTTTCAAACCAATTGTCCATCGTCGATACACAATTTCTAAGTTATCTATGCAGACTAAACAGTGAGTCTTTAAATATTTTGTTCAAAACTTTGATATTTCTAACGTGCATGAACATGCGAATTTTTCAGCAGCATTCTAACTCGTACTCGCCAATGAAGTATCACCGGTGATAACAGGTGCGCATCTTATCGTATTTGTAAGTTAATATCCATATTTATCTTAAGTATCCATATTTATTTCGAATTGCACTTTTGCTTATGAGCATATCCATAGCACGTGCTCGTCCCATGGACAAATAAACGATATTACCCTTCGATACTTCATGTTGTCCCATGTAATTACCATGGCGCATCATTGCGGAATTACTATAATTATGTCTCACTGAGCGCGAGCGCGCGAGAAAAACAATATTTCCTAGTAGGTTGCGTGTAAAAGCCACTTATGTTAGTTAGAGGTAAGCAGTTGCAGAGGGCTATTGCACGTGTAAGAACGTGTATCTTTAGCGTAAATTCTTGCGTAATAGAAAAAGGAATAAGCACGGAAAAAGGATTGGTAGATATTAGTAAATGTGTAGACGTAGGGTAAATAGAAATGATCTTGAAATAATTAAGTTTTAACAATGAGCTAAATTCAATTCAGAATTGATGTGGCTCGTCCGATAAAACACGCTCACATTGGTGGTTTCGTAAAAGTATTCGGACAGATATATAGAACTACTTTCCAATCATTTCTATGTTTTCCTCCCATTATTATTTATTAACTTTATAATTATATTAGTGGCATTCTTTTCTCCTTCTATTTACGATTGTGTCTGAATCAATGAAATTATAAGAGAAAAGATATCAAGTCGTAATTCTTTTCGCGTCTCTACGAAGAAGAACTCTTCGTTCAGTCTATGAATTTCGTCGATGGAGAAGTGAAATAACGTCGGCGTGCACGCGAGAGTATATATCGGTCCTAATTTGAGCTTACGTCTCTATCAAGAGGCCTTCTCCATACTGTAGTCTCCACCCTGAGGCTTTCGCGAGCGAGACTCCGGGCAAACAGCGAATTTGCTTGGTATATACGCTCGATGTACGTAGCGTGTACCGGCTGTCAGCACGGTCTCTATTTCCATACAGTGGCTAGCCGTCCAGCCGTCCAGTCGTACCAGAGAAATCTAATGTAATTTATACCGGCACCGTTTGCGCGCAACCCACCGGAGGCACAATAAGCACATTCTGCGCGTGCTCTTCTCCCAGACACTTAACTTTGCTTCCTCATCGCGAACATTGCTACTCTATCCGAACGCTTATATTCTGCTAATCTAGTTTCGCGGCTGGCCGTAAATCTTCCCAGACTTTCTGCGATAAATCGCGACGCCACGTGAGCCCAATTAAGACGCGGCCAAGAATTAGGCTTATGGGCCGATTTTCCGATGAGGTGCATCCGCGAGAACCTTATTAGGGAGAGACGAAGAAAAACTCAACTTATTTTGGTTTAATAGAGCGAAAGGTGGCGTCGCTAGTATTTTTTTTTTTTTTAAAAACACTCATAATTTCATGAAAAGTAAGAGTGAATGGAATAATAGAAGACAGAAGAGGGGTCATTGCATTATGATTTAACAGAAAATAGTTTATATCTTTTATCTATTTCGTTGGCTCAGACATGGGAAAAAGGACTCTTTTGCTGCTTCTCAGACTGTTTAAAAGAGAAGCGTCGAAATTTTGTAGGAAAACGGAAGTAAATGAAACACGGTACTAAGGAGATTGAAAAAATTAATGCTCTAATTACCTGCTAATTCGCTATAAAGTCGAATAATATCGGTTAAAGAATTTTTGCATAGTCGTATCGAAAATACGGAAGTCCAACGAACGTACAGGAGGGCGTAAGCATAGCGCGGGCGAATGCGTTCGAGCGATCTCGTGGCAATTTAAACTTTGCAGATGAAAGGGAGGAGAAAAACGATGACGGTACGCGATCCGCCCCCTTGTCGTTCCCGGCAGAGCGGTAGCATCTTATAGAGCGGCGTGTCGTGTCGTGACGCCGCCGGCTGGCAGGAGTAGCACATTTAGCGTTCATTAAATAAACCACCCCTTCTACATCGAGCCTCCCTCCTGCATGCCTCTCTCTCTCTCTCTCTCTCTTTCTCTCTCTTCTTTATCTCCTCTCTTACTCGCGCGTCTATCTCAAGGCCCGTCACTCACACGGTACAAAGTTTAATTGATCAATGATAAAGTTTATCGATCATTTCGAATTCATTTAACTTCGGTATTAGTTTATAACACAGAGGAGTGAGGGAGTTTCGCGTGTGCATAGCGTGCATTAGGCCCAGCTACTATACATACGCGGCCGCATCAAGCACACTTTTAGCGCAGCCGAATTGCAACTGCAGCAACAGCAGGCAGCTGGAGATAGAGCGAGGACTCGATGAGGAGCCGTGTGTAATCCGTAGCCTACTTGCATTCGATTGGATGCTTTGCGTCTATCTTACTGGTAACTCCTTTCGTCGAAAGAGATCTCCTCCAATTGGAGCCACGCTTTACTCTAGAATCGATAAACGATCAGACACATACGTATCCTGCTCTAGAGAACGTTAAGATAATAACGAGCGGGACAAAGCTCTTCCGCTGAAAGGGAGCTCATAAACGTTTGATTTATACAACAGCCTCGAGAGAGCAAAAGGAAATGGGATTCGAGATCGCGTACATACTCGTACTGCAAGTTCAGTTGTCTCATATCGAGCAGTTAGATCAGTAGACGCGTTACACTCTGCCAGAGGGATACCTGGCGACCACGAAGCGTGCACTTACAAATTAGATTTACGCGTCATGAGCCACCGAGTTCATCCGGTCGGACGGCCCCGACGAAAATCAGTTAAGTC
This sequence comes from Trypoxylon attenuatum, assembly GCA_963989405.1. Classification (NCBI taxonomy): domain Eukaryota; kingdom Metazoa; phylum Arthropoda; class Insecta; order Hymenoptera; family Crabronidae; genus Trypoxylon; species Trypoxylon attenuatum. The sequence continues at coordinate 14,864,089 of OZ022491.1, forward strand.
CTCTGGAGTCCGCGAACTTGTTCGTATGCGGAGCGTTTCACCTAGACTAATGTACGCTTTCGTCTGTACGTATGCATACACACCTTCATAGAGCGGATCACGCGAGCAGCGCCTTTCAAGCGCGCAGCCCTCTAAAATAAAAACACCACCGGGAGCACATGCACAGCACTCTCTTTCTCTCGTGCGCGCATATGTATCTGCTGCAGCAGCTGCACGTGCGTGGGAGTTGGCCGCCGAAACCACGAAGGCCGCGCAGGAACGCAGAGGAGGTTTGGAGGAAGGCCGCGAAAGGTGGAGGAAGAGAGCGAAAGCGAGAGACCCAGAGAAAAGGTAAAAAGGGCGCGAGAGGTGTAATAAGAGAAAAACGATCGAGCGCAACGAAGAGAAGGAGAAGAGACGGCACGCGAAAAAGTGAGAGAGAGAGAGAGAGAGAGAGAGAGATAAAACGAGAGTCGGGCTGCGAGAATGCCTCAGGCACAGGTGAACCGTTTTACGAGGCTCGTCTGGCCTGAAAGGCTAATGAAAATATAAGTTGCGCGCGATGGATTTGAAATAAAAGCGAGCTGGGCGGTAGCGTCGAGTGAAAAAAGCCGGTGGGACTCGGCTTCATCATTCGCTAAAGAGATACCCACCACCGTAGTCGGAGCTTTGAGCCAACCTCGCTCAAATTCGCTTACTCGCCCGCGTCGAATCTCGCCCAGTGGCAGTGCAAGCGTGTCTTGAATTAAGTATAACTAATATCAGAGCCGACAGCATTCAACCAGCAGCAAGTTTTTGGTATTCATTGAAAAAGAGCACCGTGCTGCTCTCGCTGCATCCTATGGTATGGGGTGCCGACAGCCCTTCCGACTCTTAGAGTGGGAGATTCGCTGGTCTGCTTTTCTGAACGAACCTCTGAATAAGGGATGCTACCTAAACCAATAAGACTGGCCGGCTACGAGTATCGTACGGTCACTCGTGTGCCTCAGTTCATCGACTTTAAGTAGCTTTTTTCGAAGAGACGAACTACTATACCGTTCGTGCCAGCACACTCATCGTTTCAATGAAATCAATGGCGAAATTTGATTAGCTTTGAATTAGAATGCCATTGGATCAACTGGTGGAATTAGACCAGAGATTATCGGATGTTTATTTCCTGGCTATCGCGTCCGGTTTCTACCATGGTAGCGAGTATCATTTTTGATGTATTATTCAGTGACGGTCGTTACTCGAATGGGCGAATTTGAATACCGAATTTCTGGACTTAAAGACGCTTCCGTATTTCGAGTGAAAGTCTGGAAATGCATTGTTTGTTCCATTAGAATTTGTTTGAGCTACACGGTACAGCAGCCTTAGGGCGCGCAGGGACAAGGCCAAGGCTCGAGGGTGAAGCCGTAAAATAGAGCCACTTTCTTCTCTCTTTGACAGGCATTCCGCTCGTTTAAACATTATTTATGATCATCGAGCTGAATGCGAATGGCGGATTCATAAACATCTAATTTATACGGACCATACAAAATTTCGACCTCCACTTTCCCTTTTCCATTCAGTTTTCAATTTTCCAACCTTCCGTCAATATATTCAACGATTCTCTCGTAATATGTAGTATACGTCGTTCTACTATTCTATTGCGTGACACGATACGACTCCACGAACTCCTCTCGCGTCAATTGTATCGATACAGTTATAAGTTTGCAAAAACCAACCGGGAATGTGGAACTGTTAACATATACAGAGTTTCGGGCGAATCGCTCGAAGAAACTGTCTGCGATACCGTTCTCCATAAAGAACAGTTGGACCATAACAGTAGAAGCACGGGCATTAGCTTCCATTCAGGTCCGCGCCTGTCCCAAGTATGGCCTTATGAACATCTACTCGCGATGTCATTATTATGAACATCTTCCGCTCTAATACCGTTGCTTTTCTTCATCCTCCAGTTTTTCCTTTTAGCATTCTGCTCCTGGCACAGGTGTACGCGCGCACGCGGTCTTCGCGATATGACTCCCTACTTGGAGCTATAAACGTATGTACTTACATAGATTCAATTCTCATGGCTAAACGAAAGAGGAAGAGAGAGAGAGAGAGAAAGACGTGCTGTTTTAATTGAAATTAGTCTCGCTTCGTAACAATAACGATGATCCGGCAAATCTTCTCACGGGCCGAGGTAATTGTTGGCCAGTCGATTTCCAGTAACGCAGCGAGTTATCGCGGTTATTATAGAGCGTAAATGGACGGATGAATGGATGGAAGGATGGACGGACGGATAAAGTGTAAAGGCGATGAATGAAACGAGCGGACTATAAGCGCCGTTCGCCAATGACTAAACCATTAAGAAAGGCTGCGTTCCTAAAAGATAATGGTGTCGAAATTGAGAGAGCGGGACGAGTAAATGCCTTAGGCATGGCCAACATCCGGCCAAGATTCCAGGTGGGCCACCATGGTGAATTATGGCACCCTCGACCGAAATGTCAAATCACGCCCTTCCCCACCATAGTTCAGTTCCCAAAAGACGACACACCACCCCGCGGTTCTTCGGCAGGGTTGGCACCTCTTACCTGGGCGTGAAGGATCGTTCTGAGATCTCATTCTTGGTCTTCTTTAAGGGTTCCCACGAGTGGACATCAGTTTCGAGGGGCAGGCATTTACTATGTTAATGGGGGATCCCCCCTAACTCGTTATGGAATTATCATCCGGGATCCTGTCCCAAAAGCTATGCGCCTCCTTCATGTTCTTGCTCTTTTCACTCGGCTCACTCTCTTTCTGTAGTCGTGTCTATTCCTGCGCTCTTATCTTGCGTCGCGAGCAAGTATGAGCACCAATTATAATAAATACCAATTAACGGGGCGAAGACGCCATTACTGCGCCGTAGAAACCTGTTTCATGCTGTAGCCCCGTTGTCCATCGCTTTGACAAACGGCCGGCTCCTCTCTTCTCCGCTATTGGCTCTCTTTGACGTACACACTCCCGTACTCCCGAGGCACTCGGAGAAGCTCCTAGCGTTTCCAGATTGAATTAGTGCGCCGAAGGAACATTATATTCAGGAGGAGAGAGAAGCCTGGGATAACGAGGCCGATCCCCCGGCAAGATCGGGCGGAGCTAATTAAAATGATTCTCGAGCGCCGCCGATGCACCGCCGCCGCCACCACCACCACCACCACCACCACCACCACCGCTGCCGCGCTTAAGCCTCGCGGGTGACGAGCTGTCCTCGGCTCGTTGTCTAGGGGTTAATTACCGCGAGTTAATAATTTCCTGCGACTCGTTCATCGCGCACAATGCCAACCGGCCGTCCCGTAGTGGGATGCGAGCGACTCGAGAATGCGATTCTGGTCGAGGCAAAAGAGGGAGCTGGGTAGGATACACATCGTAGTTCTTCGCGTGGGATTTCACTCCCGTGGAATCGGGCATGCAGCCACGGAATAGGCGCAGGCAGCCCCGGCAGACAGCCAGAGTGACTTCTCGTTGTAGTAGCATCGGGGGATCGGCCTTCGAACGAAACGAAACACGCGCCACATAAATTGTCTCCCTGTCTGCCCCGGGTGAAAGCTGGATTTGTTACACTTTGCACTCCACGACGACGTCTAGCCTCGGTTGATGCTCCTGATGCTCCTCGAAGCTGCTGATGTCGCTGGCGTTCCTCCTGCCACAGGTTAGGAATCCATCCTCGCAATCGTGTCTGCTTTCCGCTGCCTTTTCTGCCATCTCATCCGGACCAATCCCCTTCCTTCCTTCCTCTCTTCCTTCCTCCCTTCCTTGTCAGCCTCATTATCTATCTGGAGCCCTCTGACTGTCATCCAACCTCCCGATATGCGTCTCTCTCTCCTCTCGTTCAGAGAGGAGATGCCTCTTGCCTCGTTCTCTTTCGCCTCCTGGCTTCTCTTTTCCTCCAGTTTGCCCTGTGTTCTTTATACGCGGATCCAGATATTCCCCGACGACGGAATCCTAGTTCGTTAAACAGCCTCTTCCTGACGGTATGGGATGAAAGAGGAGCTAACGATAAACTCAATGGTTTGAACCCTTCTCACGAGAGAGTTTGTTCGCGCAGATCAACGAGTATAAGCAGAGTCATGGGCTAACTGCGAATCGTTTCGTATTAGAACTATCGGTGATTCATTCCTTCCGATCGGCTACAATTCTTAAGTTTCTTTAAAAATGCGCGATTGAGGGAGAAAATGTTTCATTCTAACTTTAACCGGCTCTATTCAGCAACAAACCTTCAATTTACAAATTCGATGTAACCAAAAATGATGTTCAAGTATCACCGAAAGGTGAGTCAAGAGATACAAAAAGATCCATCCAATCCATCATTCCCCATTCTTGTCGACACCCCTGCCAGTTTAACTCGATCGAAAATCACAATCCGCAATCGCAAAATACCTGAAACCAGCGCCTTTACGAAAAACTCGCGCAGTAACGAGGCAAGCTGGCTCGATGCAAAGCCCGTAGACACCATAGTATCAGGGAGTTTCGTTCCAAATATTCATGCGCCCCGAATGGAAAGTAAACCGGCGGTTGCTCAACGCAATTCGAGTAAAACGCGAAAGAAGTCGGGCTCGGGTTCGTCGAAGTCGAACGATCGATAAGTGGCGGCTTCCAAGTAGCCGTACATCCTGGATCGAGACGTAGGTGTTCGCGTGTAGAGCTCTGGTGGATCGCGTTCGGCTCTATCGGAGGTCGATCTTCGCGGTGTGACGTCGCGGGTAGCCTGGCATGGCTGAGTCGGTTTTTGCCGGTGCGGCCGGCTACCAGCTCGCCATAATACGATTATAATATGACAACGCGCTTTTAATTCCCGGCATGCTTCGCCCCTCTCCAAGGGGCTCGCCTTTTCAATTCATACGGCGCGGTGCTGCGGCCACCGCGATACGTTTATAGCCTCCTGACTGGCTGCCACACCGCTCTCCGTTGGCTCTCTCAACCGATCTCTGGCTGGTTCGCGCTCGCTGCCACTAACAGGTGTCTCCGATATGGCATGTTGTTTCTCGTGCCAACCCCAGCACCCAGCAGCAACTCCCAGCCTCGCTCTTTCTGCGAGTGGCCCGCCGCGCGCCACGCCGTCCAGTGCCATAACAAGCACTGACACCGCGCAAGGAACGACGACTTTTACCGTACTTGCATCGATCCTCGCGATGCGCCTCGCAATGCACCTCCCAATGCACCTCGCCACCTCTTCTCTTTTCTTCTCTCCTCTCAGTTCCTTTCTTCGCCGTCCGAGCCATTCGACTCGCGTTGCATTACTCTGCATTGCTCCGAGAACGCATGCTCTTTTCCCTCTTTCTTACGCTCTTTCTTTTTCGCTTTATCGCGTATGCGCGCGAGACCAATCGTAATTTCATTATTGCTCCGATTGGACTCGCCTCCTCAAATGGACTGCCAAGCTAAGCTTCCAGTTTGTTGCTGATACTTCCAGAAATGCGAGTCTAGACTCTTAATTTGGAATAGTATTCGAAGCTATGTATTGATGCTACGAAACGATAAAGTCACTTATACATTACTTGTACCAAATTTCGATCAAAAATTGCTTAAATTTAATTAAATATACATGTAGATTTCTAAAGATATTTGAAAGCTTCGAAACCTCATTTTCAAATTGATCAATTATCTATCGTGCATATCGTCGGTTATAAGCGATTTGTAAACGTTATGAGAAATATAGGGGATGTGTGCAATCGTCCTGGGAAACGGTGAGGAATGAAAAAAGAACGGAGCAATTGGTAAAACGAATCGCGGTGCTCGGTTAGATGCAGAAGCGTCGAGTACATTGGTAGTGGTTCACCTTCATGGTTAGGTGTACCCCGCGCGCATCCTGGGTGTCCCGATGGAGAGGTGTCCCACTCGGATTGAAAGTACGCGCGGACAGAGATAAATCGTTTCATCGATGGATATCAAAGGACCGGGATACCGGATCCGAGCGGCTCTGTAGGCATACTGCGGCCGTACAGAGAGCCATTTGTGCGTTAAATCGAAACGCTCTGTGGAATAACGCGAGCGGCCAACACGGCAAAAGATATTACTGGTTTACACTAGACTGTGTTTTCCCCCGATACGATACGATAAACGCTGAGAGATTTCAATACGCTGTACTAGATTAAGGTTCGTGCATTCGAGAAATGCAGCAAATGAAAAAAATCGTCTCATGGAATATATTAAAAGTGTGTGTCTTTTAGGATCGTTTTACGCTATGTGATCATTTCTCTTTCATACGCTTTGCAATCTTGCACTTTTCAACGTAATTTCTCACCGTTAACTGAAGCATTCAAAACGATAGAGTTACAATCATCTCAAAACTTTTCGTACAGTAAAAAAAGTATATATATTTTTTGTACAACCGATGCACCCATTCTTAGCCAGCCAGGCTTAATTAAAGAAAACTATCCTGGCACTCCGTAATAGCGACCCCAGATAATTAGAAGACCATAAATTAATTAGCTTCAATTAAAATACTATCAATAATTAAGCTCCCATTCGAATCCAACAACTGTTGCACGAAAACACAGTTCCAGATGCGGATCTCAAGCACCAAATAGAGAAAGAATATAATTGTCATCAGTACTCGATAACAAAATTACTCTCTTTCCCCCCATCCAGGGACTATCGCTACCGACTAAAGCGGCTTACATCACTTCCATGGAATTGAATTCAGCGAAAATCCTTCGACAGGCAATATTTAAATAATATTCAATGAAAAAAGAGGAGACCAGGGCGTGGGTCCTCGAGAGGCCAAAGAATATCCGGTTGACGGGTCCAGTGAGACAAAGTCAGTGTCTCGCGAAAGTCAGAGGAAGAGAGATATACAATATACATGTATGTATAGAGAGAGAGAGAAGAGACGGCATCCCCTTTGTCGGCCGAAAGGAAGTTATGCCGTCCCGGAGGCATAACGATATGATGGCCGTATATTTTATGCGTGGATCGGAGCAGTGGGATGTAAATCAGTGGGGCTGCCGGTCCCCGTGATGACATCCGGTGACGCAAGGACTCAAGGAGCCCGCGCTATCCCTCGCAATCCGATAGGAGTTTGTTGGCAGTCCGATGGCAGTCCGACTCGCATTATTATATACGAGGAGGCCAGCGCGCACCAGACGCGCCGCATACCGTCCTAATATGCCGGCCTTCTATGCGCCTTTGTCAGTTCGGCCAGCCTTTGTCGTTCGGGCACACACAAGCCGACTGACTCTATATTACGTCGCAATGCAACCCGCCAGGAATGTCGCGCTTCTCCTTGTCTTTGCTCTCCTTCGGATTTTCTGCATCGACCTTGGCTACATGTTTCTTCGCTTCTCCCGCTCTTTTTCTTTTTCTCTATCTTCTTCCTCCTAACTCCACTTTGCTACAATAATTTCACCAACGTCCTCCAACTTCACTCTTCTTTCTCGCGGTGTACACTGGGTTTCCGTGGATTTGTGAGATGTCAGTGGTCGTAGTCGAATTCCATGCTAGTGAATCATTGTGATCCTGAACCGAGTTGACGATTTTTATTGTTTGTCGTTCAAACTGTTCACTCCTGAGACAGATGAGCGATACGCCAAAAGTGTGTCAATATTTAGCAATAAATTTACTATATGGATTAATTCTTCATATTCTGTTGCTTTAAAGAGTTATTTCTCTTGTTGGTTATTTAAATAAATTTGAAATAATAGATGTCTATTTTTATGAAATTTTCGACATACTTTTTCCTAACTTCTAATTTGATTTATCGAACGGTGCGATCTTTAGGGTTGTGGCGGATCGTAAATTCAGCAATGTAAACATGTTCACCCAGATCGATGTCAACCTCCGAGCAATACCACGTAAACCGAGCAAACAAATTGACGCTACGATTGCCTGACCGTACTTTATGCGGCTTAATTCCGAATTAATTCAACGTTTTGAAATTAGCAGCCGGTGGAGAGTGCCAGGGGAGAGAGAAAGAGGGAGAAGGATTGCGCACGTCTTATAAGAGAGCCGAACTGGCACGTGAGCGGTTCGTTTTGCAATAGAATTGTCGCTATACGGTCGCGGCAGTTGGGTTTTAACGAGTTAAAAAGGCGAATCTCGTTGCGACTCGATAAATGACGGTGACAAAAATGGTGGAGTTGCGATAAATTTATAGAGCGAGCAGCTTCTCGTCTACCTCATACGGTCGCGATCGTTAACGACCGTCTCCTTATCGGGAGCCCGTTCTCATTACCGATGCAAAGAGACTGCCGGTAATTTTCAATTGTTTCCTTGCGCGGACCCTTCGCAAAAACTGTCTCGCCTTCGGAACTAGGAAGACGGGACACCGAACATCACCGATTCTACTCAATGTCACTACGGGAGATCCGCGAATCAGCTGTTTTTCATTTTCATTACCGTGAATTCTCTCAAATGATTGGTATTAAAATGATATTCATGATTAATTTGCACCTATTACCATTCGCAATTGGAATATTAATTTTGGAACGAGTGATCTTTATCAATTAATACATGTGGATTTCTCAATATTGACATTCAATTGTTATATTCATGGCTGCATTATTGTCATAGTTACCCGCAATTTTCTCTTTGCGCCACTAACAAAATGCAAGAACGATGATCCTGTCATTCTCTATTCATTATTTCCGTAATTAAATATTTAGATTTCTTTCAGAGATTTATTATGAAGTTTCATTTTTTTCTTGAAAACTCCAGTGCGTCGGTACGTGTACATAGTGAATTGTAATAAGGATCATAAGCAACACCTATGTTATCCTGTGACTAAAAATGTTCGCTCGTCGCATAGCATCGCGCCGCGTCGTGTCGCGTCGACTCGACCATATTCCACCCCCTAGCGACCAGTGAGCACTGCCAGTGATCCTAGCCGATCGCAATCATTGAAACTGGCTCGCAACCATCCTTCTCTCTCTCTCTCTCTCTTTTTCTCTCTCTCTTCCTCTCGATGGGCCAGTTCTCGCATCCTCTTTCCCGGTCCCTCTCGTAATTATTATTCCGCCCCTATATTGCGCGAGGAGATGCACGGCCGAGCAAACGTAACGTAACGTACCGAAACGGGGACGAGGCGAAACGAAACGAAACGGAACGAAACGAGCGACAGTGCCTGCCGGTGGTACCTATCCTCTCCATATAGCGAAACGTCCTGCCCTGCTGCCTGCCTGCCTGCCTGGTGGCCGGCCTGCCTGTCTATGCCGCCTCCAACCTCTCTCTCCCTCTCTCTTTCCTTCCCTTCGTCCCCCTTTCTCTTCCAGCAGAACAGCACCCCCGCCCCCGGACGAATGGCAATCAATAACTTTGAAACGGCAGCGACGTTTCGGGGAAAAAACAAATTCAGCAGGTTGCTTGATTGGAAAAAACCACCCCCTACCCCCGCTCACTCTTGCGTTCTCTCGCGCGGAGGCCGGAGCACCATCGCGCCATGCCGCGCCATGCCGACACCCTCTCCTCCCCTCTCCTCTCCCCCCTTTAACCCCCCCGCGAGAGAGCACCAAACTCCCGAGCGACTGAATTCGCCGGACTTTGGTCGAACTCGAATACGCGCCGGATCCAGTGACTTGCTCCTCTCTCGGCTGGCAGCTCTCCTCGCACCTTCGACAGCAATCGCTCGCCGGTGGTGGTGACCATAGATCGCGGATGGAAAATCGTCCTCCATCGAGTATATTCGCGCTGGCCGCGCAATGGATACCACGGACCGAGTTTTCTACGGAAGGGGTATCCGGGGGGGTAGAGGCTGCCAACGAAACGGTCAGAATGGGGCATTCTGCTACTGCACTGCCCCGCCGATTGCTGCCGCTTTATTTCGCATTCCTCGATGACTCTGCGATCCGCGTCGATGCGATGCGATGCGATGCAACGCGATGCGATGCGATGGATGGGGTGCTGCGGAAGAGGGAACTCGATGTGCTGCTGGTTGACGCTCGTCGACGACGTTGCGGAATCGTCACGGCGTCACTTATAATACGATTTTTGAGAAGTGATCTACTTTGGCCGATAGTTCGACAGGTTTTTTTAACTTAAATAGCGTGGGTTTTTGTAATGCTCGAATAATATAACGATTTTAGAAACATAGAAACACATTAATTATGCAAAGGTAAAATATTGTAGCCATGTTTAGAGTGAAAAGTATCGCTGCATAGAACTATAGGAATATTAAGAACGTATTAATTAATGTCGAATAAATTAACGCGTTAATTCTGGAGGTATTTTTTATACTGTTTAAGTATTTCTTGGGAATACTGACGTTTCTTCCGAATCGATAATCAATGATATCATTTATATGATTACTTGCATAGATTGAATATTTTTCGAAAACATAAACATTCTTACAGTAGTGATAGAAATAGAATCGTGCAATCGTAAATTAAATTTTATCTCCATTATGTTTGACAATATAGATTTCTATATCCGTCAAATTTGCTCCCCTTTTTCTCGTAACAGAACAATAGCGTTTGCTTCTTGCGAAACGGTACAACGAGCGCATATTACGAAACTCGTGGTGGACAGTCTGACAGGTTACGAGGAATGCGCTGTCAAAAGATATGGAACGAAATAGAGGAATTTCGGGGCTGTGAGCAAGAATATATCTCACGTATCTCAAGTGAAATGTATGCTGTTCCATTTCTAGATATTATATCTCTCACAGTCAGAATTCCGTTGTCACAGTCAGACCAAGATAATATCCCTTTATACATAACCCAATGTTTTTAAATATAAGAAATGTATACAGGACAAAATCGCTTGGAAATTAAAAGCTTTAAAGAATTTATAGAATAGGATTCTACTTCGAAAGGAAGGTTCATAACTCAATTAGTTGAAATACAAATAAATTCATATAACGTGAAACTATATGTGATTCGAAAACTATAATAACTATAATAATATATAATGTATTGTATTGTAGAGTTATAGAGCTAACAATCTTATATGGATACGTTGCCTCGAAAGTTATAGGATGTCATAGAGAAAATATGGAGACTAGGCAGCAACACGAGCACAGTGAGAGGCCAGTGGAACAATCGAATAATCAAAGATCCAATAAAAGGCAAGCACCGCGTAGCTATGTTTTTCCGATCGTCCGGTTTTTCGAAAGTCGTCCATACGAGGATCCTCGTAAGTTAAGGGACGCGTCGCTTGTAGGTGGAGGATATCAATTCCCGTAGCAGTAGAACCCGCCGATATTGCCGACCACCATAAAACGATTATTGTCGTCGAATGTATACGATTATGGTGCCGTTATAACCTCCTGAGACTTGCAACATGCTTCACCGATGGACACGAGAGGCCGAGGCTAACTTTACACCCAGCACTTTACACTTTACACATTGTGCGCTTGGCCCGCGACGTTTATTACGACAACTTCTACGCCTGAACCCGATTTATCGTTATTTATCCGCGGTCGTGAAATTAATATTTACGCGATGCTGATCGCAGTTCACTGGTCACTCTTTAATTTACAATGGCCCAAGTGAATTGCAATTAAGTGTGGATAATGTTGATAGCCGCCTCCGCGAAACTCTATTTAAATTCGCGATGTTGAATTATTGTATCGCGAGAGAGACCTTCCGAGTTGTCTTTTAAATGAGACCCAAACTATTCTTGTTTTTCTTGACAGTATTTTTAAATGCTTCATTCAAGATTCAATTAGTTTTGATATCGGTAGCTCGGTGATATTCGAGAATATATCTACTCTGTGAGATCCTCCCCTCTTTAACGACAGAAAAAACCTGAGGACAGTGTTTCCCAACTTTTTTGAATCGTACCCGAATTTTAATGCGTCGAGAACTTTGGTGTCACCTTTAATATAATAAATAGTTGGGCAGGTTTTGGAGAAGAAAGTGTTCTGGTCCAACTACCTCTATTGAACATCGATATTAAAATATTGATATAAAAGAAATTATATTCGTTTTAACAGTTGAAGAAATATAGTAAAATTGTGGGAGAATAATAAATATTCAAATTAATATTATCACAAATTTCTCATAATGAGAATAATGAGAATGCCAATAACACTTAACGCTTGGTAACATTGTAGAATAAAGAACAATAGTGACGTTGTCACCATATCGATATTAAAAATCGTGAAATAAGTATGATTTTTTAATTGGCTTAAAATATCCAAAATTAACTATGTCTGGTTGCTACGATCTACGTTGGGAAACACTGACTTAGAATATTGGAACCACCCCGCTGTAGTTGGGAGGGTCCTTTTCAAGTGGATTTTTCAATCTCCTCTGCCGCAATTGAGACATGCAGGTGATCCGATGAATGACAATTTCAAGAGGTACCGGCGACGAGCCGTAATCCTCTTGGCAATTAGACGCAAGTCTAGCTACGCTCCAATCTACGCAGAGCGCATCGCAATTTCATTCATCCGACGCTCTGACAATAATCTCTGTGCATCTACCAGATGACGGGAGTAATAAGATGTGAGCCAATACAATCTCGAAGTTGAAACTAGTTTCAAGCAAAGCGGGAGAACTTTCTCGTGCTTTTCTATACATTCCCAGTCTTCTTTTTTTTATAAGCCCCTTATTCCCGAATTTTTTGATACAACACGGCCCACGATAAAAAATTACTCGATAAAATTCTAGGTAAGCTAAAGATTCGTTTAATAAATTTATGTGAAACATGATAGGAAATAATCGAAATTTCAATAAATTGAATAAATGAACGAAATTAATTTGGCTTTGATTATGAAAATTGTGTAGCTGTTTGACGAGAGAGGTTCTTGGTGGTAAAATATGTTGCACTATGTTTGATGTAAGAGGAATTTGATATGAGTCAAGCCTGACTTCGATGAAGAGGGTTATAATATTTTTCTCACCGGAAGACGAATTATTGATCCATAGCCACAAGCGGCGTGGAACGGCCTGTTATTAAGTTTTCAAAGGTATAAAATTACAGCGTCTAACGATTATTAAGGCGTCCTGTTACAGTGTCTAATTACCCACTCGTATTGACGAAGACCTTCGTCAAAGTTACGTAATACCAAGAGCTTCTTATCTTTTCTTCGGAAAAGTTGTCATATTTATGTGACATTAACTAACGAAACTCGTCATCGAATTAAATCATCCACCAACGGCACACCCTGATGCTAGATAAGAGAATCTTGTACGTAAATTTCATCTCATTGGATTAACCGATAATATCTGATCCGTATATATTATGCATATTTAATACTCATAAACAAATCTAATAACGAAGAACCTGATCATATCTCTAATTAATCGAATAAATTAATGAACAGAAGCATTGACGAAATAACTAAGAAATTCGTTCTAAGAATTTCGTTATACAAATATCTATCATAAATCTAGTCTCGAAGAAGCGGAACTTAAAAAATCCATTCCATTTGGAACGATAATGTCTGAATCATTGTCTCTAATACTTCAGAGACTTTACTTCCCGAAAAAAGTCACCCTCCGAGAACGCGGAAGTGTCAGAAAATCTGTAGAATTTGTTGAGCAACAGCTGCACGTGTTTATGACGCTTAATGTGTGTTATTCTTTTTTTTCCATCGAGTTTTTGCAGGAATTTTCACGCCCGCGTCCGACTCGTGATCTCCATTTCTCGTGAGCTCGACGCGTAAAGTGCTTCTTCCATAAAGAGGCACCGAGAGTTCGGCTCCATTTATGTTCTTTTTGCCGCGGGCACGCTTTGAGCGAAGGAGAGCCGAGAGAATGATATTATAATGGTCCCTGGAGGAGGAAAGAGGAAATCCTATTAATAGCCGAGCCTGCTGTGGATATTTAGTCACTCTCGGGGACACGTCTATGGAACAAGATACATACATACATGTATACTCGTGACATCGATCACATCAACCGGCTGAAAGGAAACGACTGTCGATGTTAATCAGCGCAACTGATGCACTGGCAAGTTTACTTTTTCAGCTTCTCCCGGAATAAGATAATCGCCAAGTTAGACTTACAAATGAGCATTTCCCTATTCTAATACGACTAAGCATCAACGATTTCCTTATTAAAATAAAGACTCGTCCACGCTGCCATACTAAAGCGCGCATAGATTTCCTTATAGAAATTCGATATATTCTCAATGAATTCATATACAAATTCATGTATAAAGTTTTGTTTATGTTGCCATTTATTGACTTATAATATTCGTGTTGGAATTATGAGGATTTAAATATTGCATTATTGAATATAATTTAAAAAAAGAATTATACATTATCACGATACGATTAATTTGTTTAAATTTCGCTAGTTCCATTAGCAGGAAATTTTTCTACAAGCGTATACCTTGATCTTTTATCCCAGTGACCTTGCCCTTAATCCCCAGTTTCGCTGGAAATGACCATTCGTTCTCTATTCAATCGATAAAAGCCTCCCTCCCATGTCTTCCTACTTACGAGTCGATTCGGTTGCGATCATAGTACTCTTTATCAGATTACTGCCTAATTGAATTAAGTGGAGTTGAAAAAAGATACCTAATTATGTTATCACACTCTACGCCGCATACTCATATCTCCTTCTAAATTGAATTAATAGACCGATATCCGTCAGCCTACACAGCAGATTCTAGATAGGTTTCGCATTGTTACATAGTTAGGGTCGAATACCCATTTCGAGAGAAGTAGGTCCGTTGGTCTATATTACTCAAAGCAATACGCGCCACTTCTATTATGTACAATAAATAATATTCATTGTTAATATTCATTGAGTAAAAATCGTTGCAATCCCACTCAATTTATCTATTTTAAACATCTGGTATACTGAACAGGTATTGGTTCAATCTCAACTTTCATAATACAATATGATTTAAAAATCATCATAGAGAAAGTAGGTCTTTCTATAATTCTTATACAAGCTTAAGAGTTATATTTATTTAAATTTGCAATAAGCAGAATTGGTTGAATATAAACAATCTTCTGCAGCGACATATGTGAAAGAATTATTTTTATTTTTTATAGGCGATGCTAATGGTAGTTTTGATGTTATCTTTTGATCTTGATACGAATTTGTTATCGTAAAAATAGATTATCACTCTTGTGCATTATAAGAGAACACTGTCTACACTCGTTAGAATGGAATCTCCATCTCTCTCACGCTTTCTCGCCTTCATCGTATCGTAGCGTACGCTAACCCGAACCCAGCTAACCCAGGGTCACGACCCTGACGTCTTCGCCAGCTGGCTGACTGATCGGCTGATGAACTCTGAGCCGTGGGTCAAAATAGGACCCGCATTTAAAACATTACGATCCTCAAGAGTCTCTAATACTGTGTAAATTGCAAAGTACCCCGATAAATAACATTCAATTTTCATTGTAAGTGTAATTTGACCCATTATGTGATTCCTTTTAAATACAATTCATCCTATACAAGTTTGGGCTGCCTTTTTGAGACCGAAGATGCGTCCAAAAATTGAATGGCAAACAATACCAAATCTACAACTCTTTTGCTACATAATATTTCGAAGTAAAGAGCCTATTATGAATATCGCAATACTGACTCGTCGAAATTCCCAAAAGAAAAACGCTTGATCTCCTTAATCACATATTTCCAAACACATCGTCAAATACATAATAACTATAATCGACCAAATCACGTAAATCATAGGACAATCAAAGCTAAGATTACTCAACCGAAATAATCACTGTCTATTAATTAGAATAGTCTAGCGTTCGCGAGTTATAGGATAATTCTATCTCCTATGATCACCTCATTCGTCATTGTCTCAGGGGGGGAGGGGGCTCTAACAGGCTGAGTTTCTTAATCGAAAGTGCACGGCGTCTCGTAAGGATATCGTAAACTGAAGGAAATGGAAGGAGAAGCGGATGATGGGTGGAAGTATAAGCATGGGGAGGGTATTCGGAGGGAAGAAGGAGATGGGCAAAAGAAGGGTAGGGCGTTGAGGGGGGTGGGAGACAGGAAGAACCGAGAGCACAGACTGATCCGAGAGAAGGTACCAGAAGCGGAGAAGCCGGAAGCGAGATTGCCTTTAATCCAGCGAGATTTAATACGAGCGACAAATTTTGCAGGAGAATTAATTGAATGCTGCTGGCAGGATTGGCGCTGCGCAGATTATTGTATGCCGGTTTAACAGCCCGGGATTCGACATTATGTTCTGATTCGCCTTGCGCAACCCCTTGCCCCCAAATTATATCGTCATCGTACTCTTCCCCCTTTCGGTCTTCGCTCAACCCTGAGGCATCAATTCACGATCGTTTAACTGACTGACTCTCTCTCTCTCTCTCTCTCTCTCCCTCTCTCTTCTTGCCTTGCCCACCACCCGCCCTGAGGATTTCAATGTAATCGTTGGATTAAAATTGACCGTCCACGCGAACCGTTTATTCTTTACGGTGATCCATGGCCTCGTAGTAAAGATTTGATTCTATTCTCCCTAGGAAACGTGCGCTCGAGACAGTACTTGAAATAAGATAAGATGGCATGCAGCACTGCTTTAGTACCGTTACTAGTAGATCAATCAAAAAGATTCATTTTATAGACAAAAAATGCAGTGCTTAACCCTTTGCATCAGGACATTTTTTGTTGATTAATTACTTAAACATTGAATAATGTACTGTTGCAAACTATTACAAAACATTTGGATTATTTTATTCAAAATGACTCAGAACAACAATTAAGAAGGTATAAATAATAATTATTTCCATACATCACATATCATTCAGGTATACTATCATATATGTCACAGACAAAATAGTTTATCTCGGTTCATTATTTAAAAGAATTTTCTTTAGATTCCTAAGGTTCAGAGTGAAGTAAGACTGTATACTTTATAGAATCTGTGAGGTCTATAGCTCAAGAAGACGTCAAGATCGGTCTACACAGACGAATGAAGATCCTTGCATAGATCCTATCGGATCGGAAGAGCGTGTCAGTCAGCGGGAGGATGGAAGGAGGTACGCAATGGAAGGATCTGAGGAGCAGGAGGTACTGGCACCATAGTAAAAGGGTCTGCGCTCGAGTCTGACAGTCATAATTGAATCCAATCTTCCGTAAAATGGGGTGGCGCTGATATTTTTGAATTGAATAAAGGGGAATCATTAGGATGAGAGAAACTCCCGTCCGGAGGAAGACGTTTTGCACGAGGACGAACCAGTCGCTACTGCCGGTCGAACTCCCAAGGACAAGGATAAAGAGAACCGACGCGCGATAATAGCCGGCGATAATCCTCTCGCGCGGATTAATTCGCAAATATTTCAATCTCGCGACATAAAGGGATGTAAATTACATTTTTGGTCGAACGCCCCCGGGAGAGGGTACTGCGACAGTTTCAACAACCAAGAGACCCAAATCGAAGGAAAGGGAGAGAGGGAGCGAAAACGAGAGGCACTCGTCGAGAACGGGAGCTCAGATAATCGTTTTATTAACCAAATAAAATCGATGATTGAATGAGGATAATCGCGTTCGCGAACCCTCGAGTCCTCTCATACCACCGAGTCCCATGGGAGGACTCGCCTTATTGACACAGATGTTACTGGCTTCGCTCGTTTTATCGTAGTTAGTAAGCTCTCAGTTGCCTGCGATAGAATTTTTCTAATCTCTAATGCCGATTTCCTCACCGGATTGCTAATTCTATAGTTGTATATGGTAAATTAATCCGTGGACTGTCAAAAGAAAATTGTGTACTTTGATGTACAAGTAATCAGTCATTCAAGACTCTAATCATTTCCTCTTTAAGTTAAATCCCAACCCTTGTACTTAATCTGAAGTATTTATTATTTATTAAGTATTTTGATTACTATTAAATATTTTTGCATGTTGCATTTCGGTTGTATTCGGAGTTGCATTCGAATAGCTCTATTAGTTTCACGTAGAAATAACAGTGTCATTCTGATCCAAGTAACACTGTAACTGACGTGTTGCATGTTAGCCGAGATGTATCAAGTTTGTATCGTAAACACACGCACAATAGAACGAGAAATCGTTGCAAGTTCTAAGGAAAACAAACAAACGGCTCAGGTTGGTCAACGAAAATCAGCCTTTGTTCCTGCGAAAAAAGTCAATCCTGGAGTGAACGCGGCGAGACTAGTGGATTCACTGTACTGTACTCGGTAAGAGAGTAAATACGCGTTCCCAATCAGTTCTTAGAAAGACAGTGTCAATAATACCCATAGAAAACTCTGCTTATAAAAAATACGAAACTAATTTAACCACCGAATTGCAATACACTGCACTTCTTTGTTTGATAATTTCGACAAAGAAACGCGTGTCCAAATATTTCCATTCGTCAATATGCATAAGATTATACATATTCATACATATAAGCATGTATGTTACGAATACTATTTTAGGGTAACAAGGAGAAATACAAGGCGAACGAGTACGACTAAAACTGTCCAAAGCAAAGTAAGATTTGCTTGAAAGTAATAAAAGTCAATAACCTGTATGCAGTATATACCCATAACCTGTAAATATTCGTAACAAACTACAAAGACGATCTCATAGTCGAAATCTAATCCAAAAGTCAATCGAGCTAACCAATACATATTGTATCGACAATGATTGACGAAACACAATTTGCAATATGTGCATATGAAATATTTAACAATTAGTATGTGAACGTACTTACGAGTCGGCATGGTTGTGCGATAGCAACTGCGTATGTACACATTCGTCTCGTCCTAATTTTTTGAGCTCGAGCCACTGATTGATAACAACACACCACTCGCGTCGGATAAACTTAACCTCGGCTACGTATTAAACACACTGGTATCCTGCGTGTCCTTCGATATTCATCCGATTTAACCGGAGAAACTCGGCACACCCGTACACACGAGCACTTCCGAGTTCCAACTGGCGTCTTCGGATTAGCAAGGAGTTCACGGAATCTTTTGTGTTTAATATACGTGACACCGTGTGGCGCTGACGTTTACCTCTCAATCACCGATGAGCACGCATGATTAAATAGACCATATTAATTACGAAACTATTGTTAAAGACAATTGTTCTAGATAATATTTCGAGGAACGATGTTAATATTTATAAGTAATTAATTGGTAATTTTGCTGAGATGACAGGTGGTGAATTTATTAATACATATTTCTATCCTTAGCTGTGGTGGACCGCGTAGTGTTTTGACCTCGGTAGTCTACGCTCTACCGCGGAACGGGTTGTGTCGCGCGGCTTTGTTCTGTGGAATTTTCGGAAAATTCTTTCATAAATTCGCGATATAAATCGTTTGAGTGTGCAGTGAGTGTTAATAAGTGACTTGTGAGTGCTCGAGTGGAGAATTGGTATTGGAAATGGACTAACGCAGCAGATAAACGGAAAGAGGTACCGGCTATGCACAGTGGCGATCGGATTGCATCATTCCTTATGGCGTCCTTTGCTCTGCCTGGATAGCTTGGTCGCATTCTGACGTACTCTACACATCGTGAGTACATTATTGTGATAAATATACGCTTAGAAAGTAATGCTTGTAACCTCTTATGCCAATATTTATTGATGGATTCCTGATTCAGTGTATAAAATCTCTTGTTGATTATGATGCATACTCAAATGTACGCATAGCGTTCTATCTCCATTGAAGTATTTTACAAAACGCGAATGATTTAGAGTCATTTTAACTCATAGTAGCATGTGGCATTGTAAATTAATTGTTGAATAGTATAACTGAATATACTGTATTCGTCCTATCACAAAGACGAACGTTCTTTCTATTGTAATGAATCGTATAATATGCTAATGACTTTATATCTCTATGACGGTGAATGTATTATTTATTTTCTTAATTTGAGACGCGAATTTGTGTAGCGAATTATTACGTATTTCGTCGCACGTTCATAGATTTCTAATCACAGTTCAATGAGATCGTATCAATCAAATCGGTTTATGTGTGTTAGTAGCACTTTATGCGTTGACATACGACTTGTTTGGACGTAACAATTGCTGAATCTACTGCGGATATCGCTAACATTTCCTGGCGGGGGTACGGGAAATCTACAGGGAAAGGAATACGCATTGATCTACGTTCCACACGCTCCGAAACCGGAAATATGAGTCGTGGGGTGTTTCGGGAATTTTACGAAAAGTTTATACGCAGCTCAATTTGGCCATTCATGAATCCATCAAAATTGCTTGCTTTTGGTATTGCGTAATATGATTCAGTGGAAGCTTTGAGTATTACAGTACTCTTTTCCTTTTCTATTATACATCATTTAAAATCATACATACATAATAAGTATTAAAATCATCTGTACAGTCTCATTAATATACAGTTTCTAGAGACTGTACAGATGATTTTGATAGTTGCGAAAGACAGGAGCTTACATGTATTACAGTGTACTGTAGTGCACTCAAAGGCTTTTTTGAACCATATTACATAATACAAATAGATTTCAATCAATTACATAACAATAGGGTAATCTGAAGTAATCATGATGAACAGTTTATTCTGAATAATGGAATTCTCTTATCTGTTTACAAAGTTCTTTGAATTCTGACAAAAGTTTTATATAAAACTGTGTGCATTTTACATGAAATACCGCCGATCTTGCGAAAATATAGTTGTTTCCACCTAGTATTTGTTTACACCTGTCTTATTCATCTTGTGATTCTGTTTCTCTTGTTCTTATTACGTATAACAAAACCTACATTAATACCCTGTAATTTTAATCTGGATATAGTAACTTTTTTTCACCAATAATTTTCCATAAATTTTTGATGTTCCGTATTCTTTACATTCGTTTTAAAATAAGTAAATTCTCGGCGACAGTTCTACTCGAATAAATACCTGGAACACTTTTGTACGCACAAATTCAAACTACAATACTCGTGTCGATATCGGACCACTAGCCGTGACATCTCTTTCTTAAGGGCGTCGTCACACGCGCATTTGAGGCGCGTGCATCATTCTGATCGTGATTGTACAGATCTGTACATCCGTGTGTATACATATACATACACGTATATGGCGTGCATCACGTTGTGTGAAAGTGCAAGGGGCTGTGTCCCGCATTTGAGGGGCAGCCGAGTGCAGTTATATGGGCATCGTGAAGGGCGCGAAGGTCGAAGGGCTGCACGTGGCGGGGCACCGGGCGGCCCTTCTGTTTTGACAGAAGGTCGACGCGGCGCTTCCGCCTTCGACACGGAAGCCTCGACTTCCGAACAGATTTATCGCGGCGACACGTGAACAGGGGATGATAATTGTTCTTGAACTCGGTCAGAATTTCCAGCTCGTGCTGCTTTTTCTATTCGAGAAGTAACTGTTCCTAAATGGGCCAGCACGTATCTATACAGTTTGGGTGACTAGAATTTATTACAGTATTCAATGAGTATTAGAAATTATTGGCAGTTTCAAATTATTATCACCACACGATTCTATGCAATTTATGGCAATTTATGTCCTTTATTAAGACGGAACAATTACTATGTATTTCAGTTTAATTTAATTTTTTTTTAAATTTTTTAATTTTCAACTATCTGTTCAACACTACCAGTGTTAATATGTAGCTGATTGGGTAGAGAGGTTTCTATTTATTAACCAAAAACTGTAGAAAATACTTTGATTGAATCTTGACAGTTCAAATATTCGAATAATAAATATTCTGATAGTTTATATATTTAAAAATTATATAATTTAATTCGTATAAATATTTGGATAGGATTATGCAATTAATATTATGTAAAACAAATCAAACGTTATATCCAATATATTATAGCATACCGCCTTACGTAGTAAAAAAAAAAAAAAACACTAAAAGCATCTAACACAATATAATACGCCGTACTATCGATAATTATTTGGAACTAACGGTATGAATCGTTAGAGAAAATGTGGGAATAATGCTAATAATAAGAGAAACACGCAGCTGGCAAGTTGCAAAGTGTGGAGTTGGTTGGTACGTGCGCGAATCGTTAGCCAAGCAGAATTTAGTCTATTCAACCGTGCTGCTTACCAAAATGCCGCGGTGCACAATGTACCCAGTACCGCAATGTAACGAATCAGGATCACCGTGTGCCAATACCATTGCTCCACACTGGTAAAGTGCACTCGGAACAAAGCAGCAATCACGCGATAGCAACCCTCGAGCGATCTTGATAACTGCAGATTTTAATGCAGTTTATATTTCTTTATGGTCTAGAAGTTATACAACTGTTTACTAAATAATATTTTTTCATGAAGTATATAGTATTGCAAATCAATCGCTAGCCCAGTTTTAATTATTATGATTCATTAGTTTCACGTTATTGACGCTATTTTTTATTTATGAAAAAGATTCAGATTGTAGACGGTTGGTAGTATATATTCATCCCTTCCAGTCTTATTGTAAGATTGGTTTGATGCGTTTGCTCTATCAACAAAGACAACTTGCAAAATATATATATATATATAAACAAATAAGAAAATAGATGGATAAAACATTGTCCCAGTCAATAATTGAACTTTCGACACCTCGTATATACCCCAGTACACTCGCAAATCAATGAATCGGACGATCAAACGCATAAGTGTATTACACACGAAAAGACTGAATATTAGCCACATTCGTTGAAGTGGATGAGTTAGTAGAAAAAAAAATAGTAGAGATGATGTCACCCTCTGCCGACCATATGTGACTTTCCAAAAATAAGTAATGCTAATAGTAATTGATGGCCGCGTTAGTCGCACCGTTTCCTAATTCGTGTCCTCCATGAAATATACCGAGTGTCCGATGGAAACGGCATGGTATGGCATGGCAGCACGGTAACAGCTGTCGCGATCGCGCTACCGTGTTCGCGAGGGTGAACATTGAGTTACAATAAACATCTGGTTTGTCGAAGACGATAACTCGAAGCACCTCGAACAGTCGAACTTCGCCCTGGCACGAGCTGTCCCTCGCATTAGAAGCTTCATTCCGCATTCCTTCGTTCGTACTCTATCTTTGTTTTAATGCGTGTATTCTTTGTCTTAGGAAACTCACAACAGCTGCATACTGCTATTAGCATCTTGTGCGACGAGTGACACGAGTTTAGCTCAATAGTGCGTAATATTTACTTAGCAAATTATCGTGGAGATATAGTTAATTGTAAAATATAGAAGATGATATCTTGGTTAATAAATCTGATCTTTCATTAATTTATTTATTTATTTAATCAGTGGATGAGTTCCAGATTACGAGTTAGCGCAAAATATTAGAAAAAGAGAGTATTCGAATAATGAAGAATAATTAATAAAGGAATTAGGAAATAATTGTGAAAGAGAATTGATTAATTTGATTTTTAAGAGACCTCAGTTTTTTGTATTCTGAATATACATAAAATGCAAATCAATTTTGAAGAACAGTTCAATTGCAGTTATTCTTACAATTAAAGAACTGTAATTTGGACGTGATCTAGTAAATTGATTAAAACAACTGAAGGCTTTTTTAGTATATTAGCGTCGATAGTGGAAATAGCATATAGCATATAGCCTTGTATAGGTAACATTCAGCGCGGCAAAGATTTATTACTATTGATTAATATATAAACTTTGATAGAAAAGAGAAAATCAGTGTTTGTTCTTTACATACTTTGTAAACGAAATTAAAAAATCAAACTTTACAACAGTCAAAGTTCAGATAGTCAAGGTTACGCTGTAATTAAAATAGCCGTTGAGCATTAATACCAAACAAAGTTAATTTACCAAAGTATAAATTTCGTTCCTTTAGAAGATCGTATATTAGAGGAACTCAACGCGACAAAGTGGAGTGCTAATAACAGTGCTGTTTTAATTCGAAATCCCTGACGGAGTACTAATTACGGGAGTCCGGCTGGGCTTGGCCTGGTAGAGCAAAAGCACAGCACAGGGAAGCTAGCGTAATACACACGTACGCAGTATGCTCTCATTGTGCGTGTGCTCAAACATAAATGTAACAATATTACAGAAATTAGCAAGCGCGCCCCGCGGAAACACAGGCTATAACTTTTCAGTAAATCCGTAAGCAAACAATAGCATTTGCATTATAACAAACCGTGGCCGGTTTTACCGAACGCACTATAATCATTACGCGCATCATTAAAATATTTCACTGGACAAGTACGTATTTAGTTTTAGTGGCAGTGGCTGGCGCACACGTTCTCTATCTCTCTCGCTGTCTCTCTATATATCTCTTTCCTGGTATCCGCTTAATTTGTGTGCCACATTGTAATCAATAGGATTGCTTTTTACATTGAATTAAAATGCCAGTCGCGTCGACGAGAGCGAGGAGAGTCTGAAAAATAGACCAGAGTCAGTAAGTGAGTACTTACACACACTTGAGAGACAGAGAGAGCGAGAGCATTGCTATTGGTGACTAGCGTTGCCAACGATTAGAAGGGTTCGTATTCGTAAATACATTTGCAGAAGTCTTCTCAATTATAGTAATTATTTAAATCAGCCTTTGACATCGTTCGACTTTACTAGTTTATATTCGTCATTTTTTCCTTTTAAAGGATAAATTGAGTCTTTCGATTTGACTCTAATACTATTTGATCCGAATAAGCAATGTAAATAGCTTTAATGAAAAATGTACATTCCGAATAATACATTTTAAACTTAGCTCTTTCTAAATATGAGAAGAATTAAATATTTTCCTACAATTACGGTTTTATACTTTAAAAAGTAGGATAAAAATGACAAATAATTTGTTCGATCAGTGTATTGTTAATGAAAAAATACGTTAATTCTTTAGTGACGTATGCTCAATAAATATACAAGATTATTTGCTAAAAAGAATAATAAGATTTTTGAAACGCAACACGGAATTATGTATTAGATTAATGAATACATTATCTCATACAAGAATTTGTATAACAAAAGAATATTTCTATCGCAAGAACTATCAAGATTACTATTTTAGCCAAGCTAATACACTTACTTATATTCGACAGCATACGTGCTCGAGCTTCTGCTCGATCGGCCGTATATTAACGCATTCAAATCCACGTGTATCCGCGTCTATTCATGTATGTATGTATTCACCGTCGGATATTATACGTCCAGGGGAGGAAGATGCGGGCGAGTGACAACCATATGCATCCCGTTGAATTGATAATATCGTAATATGTGAATGTCGACAAGGCGGACTTATTTCTCGCCGCCGTGTCGCGATGTGCTGTGCGCTGTAGAGAAAAACCATTCTCGAGTCTCGACCCCTCGTACAATCGATTGATCCCCGGTACACACCGATCGATGAACTCACTTTTTTTCGAATTCGCAAATACCTCGACTCGCGCGCATGCTACCATCGCGATTCGCGACTAACGGACCACCGCTGATTTATTCCTCCAGTGGATTAAGCTTGCGTGTCGACAACCTTATATATGTACCTTGGTAAACTGTTGCACAGTACAATATTTGTAATAAGATTCTGGGGTATCAAGATTAAGATATTCTTATTTTGGTTCGTCACTATAGTCGAGATAGTGTGTAACAGTGGTTGCAAGAATTGTTGGGTTTTCTATGTTGTTTTAATGTATTGATTAAACGTTTGCAAAAATGTAGCACGATTCATTAGTTTCCATTAAATCTCTTATCAGTTTCTTATTGTTAGTTTCTATACTCGAGAAGACAGTAACATTATAGTTAAACTGTAAAATGTGCCGTATAATTTTAGAAACTATTACTAATTCATTATTATTATTAGTCAGATAGTAAAATGTTAATGCGTGAATACCTATCTTTTGGAAGTAACTAAAAATACAATATTAATTATCAAGCATAGTGGTTACAGCTTGCGTTTAGCTTAATATTCACGTTGGTCGCAGAGTCTCATAATCATGCAATATGTAAAGTAATTAGATCGATATGACCCAGGATGAATAAATTTCGTGAAACTGACGTATTACAATTTGGTGGGTCAAAAAGTTGAGAGAAGCCAGACCTCGATGGGCCGAGCGATATCGATCTGATAAATATAAATGGTCCAATCAGAAAAAGCAGATTTCGGACTAAAATGAATTTTGTTAACATAAATGTCGAGTTTTGCTAAGCCTGTTGTGCTCTTGACCTCGAGGTGGCCAAGACTCGATATACAGTATATCGAGCATAATGATCCCATTTGGCCATGGATAGAAAATTCGCGCATTATTCATTATTCATGCTTGATTTCTCTTCATATTCCAATTAGAATTCAACATTTGCCGGTTGCGTTATTCTAACATGAAGATAGCTTTCCGGGAATGCCAACACATTTGCATTAACCGCAATTCTTAGCCACGTTGACCCGTGTGAATTATGGCTGACGGTGCCATAAAAAATAGGTTTGCTAGGCTCCTCAGTTAGCTTGATATCCATGACTACTGTTTTTCAAACATTATTGTACTTATGCGCGTTTCAATGCTGGTCATAAATTAAAAGCAATTTGTAGAAGTGTTCGATTATGAAATTTCTTGTTAACTACTGAGACTCTCATTCTGAATGCACACTGTAAAAATAGAATAAATAAAACATTGGCCGTCACCACTGTAAGTTCTTTTTCTTTTTTCTAATAATATTAACTAAATTTTCTTAAATAGAAATCAATTCATAATTGTAATATTTTTATTGTAAGTATCGGCTCTTGTAACCATTTGTAACAATACGAAACGTGTTAACAATGTTATTAAATAAAAGTTGTAAGAAATTTAGCAGAGAACGTAGATTACAAACGCGAAAATCATCCGAGGAATTTTCGATTATATTATCGATCGTTGTTGAGAGCATTCTTCACGGTCCGAAGTATCTTTCGAGATCGGGAGACGTGACGTAGGAAGCACGTCTGCCGTTCAACCTCTACCATCTTGTAAGTGAACCCGAGTGAATTCACAATCTGGGGTGATATGTTGCAATCATCGCATCTGACTTTACGATGATGCTATAAGTCGTCTCACCGACTATTCTTTCTCTCGATTCAGATTTCGGATTGGTACGAGTCTAGCGACCAATACGAACAAGTTTAGCATTGTATTGAATTCAAACTATACGTATAACACTGAATCTCCATTTAACACGTTAATTTAAGGTACACAATCCCCTTTCTTAATCACGTTCTTTGGTAACAAAATCAAATCAACAGTAGCATTATTATACTGCTAATTAGATACGCTTTGTTTTATCATGATAAGGTGTTCGATTCTATTACTCATTTGGTCATCGTAATACTGTGGCTATTCGAATAAATCTAATTTTCCTTTAGAGTAATACATGCAATTATTCAATCGAATTCATGATATAAATAGAAATAGGTCTAAAAAAGAACATTTAACCGTTGGAATTATAATTGTATTAACTGAAGAGTATAACATATAAAGTTCTTATTGAAGCATAATTTGAAATATAATTAAAGGTTAAATAAAATTATTCATTAAATATGCAGATATCATACGGAATATTACGTTTGTGATATAAAATAGCATCAATACACTGATTCGAAAAACGATGGAACAAATTGGATAGAACGATCCTTTAGCGTTAATGCGATATACAAATTAGGTGGGGAGCTCCATTCCTTAAAGAACATTCGCCGGGTAACATACTGCACAGCATTAACAGTACCCACTTGCATAAACAGGGCGCAAATTCAGTCGGTCGGGCGCACTCCCGACGCAATCTACTAGTCTTAAAGAGAGCAGCAAATTCGAAAGGGTTAAGAAACGTTCGAATTAGCTTTGCTAATCCGGATGTAAATGTGGCATAACTTCATCGACTGGTTTCGCACCTTGCAGTGGTACGGTTGGTGGTGGCCAATGTGAACCAAGTGGCGGGGTGCCAAGGGGGGAACCAGGAAAAATGGTATATCGCTCAGAAATCGATTTATCCAAGCCGGATCTCGAGGATTGTTCTTACGACAGATCGGGCGAAAGTAAAAGCGAAGGAGGAAACGGTGCTGAACTGTATTCGTATTTACTCGTGAAGAATTGAGAATGTGTTTATTAGCTAATATGCTTGTGATACTCGATTATTGGACTGTACTTCCAAATTCGGATTCAACTGAACTTCGATTGTTTAGCTGATCCAGAACCTAGATAAAATCGAATATCCTAAAAAAATCTTTAATCACCCGAATAGGTTAAACACAGTACAATGTATCATTGAGATATTTGCCAAAATTCAATTGCATTAATTTAGAGCTTATTAAATCTTATTACTTGTAGATAAGTCCATGTCAGTTATTTATATTTTGCCAAATATGATAAAAATCTTGCAATTAGAACTATAAGTTTTAGTCTCTTCTGTATCTAGTCTATAAGTAATTAAGTAGTTAAGTATTTACTTACTTACTTACTTACAATTAGTTAGAGAGAGAGAGAGAGAGAGAGGGGAGTATCGGGCAAAAGAGGCAGAGAGACAAAGAGACGAAAAAGGCTGCTGCTGATTTCGCGGTGTGACGGTAGACGCGCGAAAGGCAAACCACTTGCTCGCTGATTGGCGCTCGTCGAATCATCACTAGTCGCTTCTCTGCATCGCGCAAGTGCAATGTGCAGCGATGGAATACTCATCTCTCCTGCGTCACACATATTTGCTGTATTTTAATTCCGCACAACATTTATGCTGGACTAACTGCTCTCCATTCCTAGTGTGCTATCTTATCGAGTAGATACGCGTCGATGTTATCAATAATTCTGAGTGATACATATTCGAGGATCTTCGTCGCGCAGGATTCTGACTCATTTCAATTTCGTGTAGAGTATAAAGATAAAACAAACGCTAATCAGCTAAAGTAACACAACACATTGGGTTGGGGAAAAAGTGTCACGTGTTTGTTTTTATTGTCAATTAAAGTTAAATGTAAGAAAAGTATCCGAAATTTACGCGAAAGACAGTGGAAAATACTAAAGAATGATAAGCAACAATAATATATATTAATCAAATACATATAATAACATAATTTACATTAAAACAATACGTATTAATATACACTATTAAAATTCACATATCAGCATCGGAGATGTAAAATAGTGATAATGTTGAATTAAATGAAAAAGAATTTGATGTTAAAACCCCTGAATATTCGCCCGGAATGGATTTCGTATCTCAATGCGCCTGAAACCCAAAGAATATAAGCTGCCAAAATTCGCGAACAACCAGAACTGTAGAAGTATCAAGATAGGGTAGTGTGCGTAAATAGCCTATGGTTAGATAGATGCCAGCAACTACCAGGGAAGTGAGTCGCGCGTGCGCTCACTCCTGGCTCCACTTCTGCGCGAAAACGCATGTAGTCATACGTGCAGATATTGTATATGTATGTATACGGTACTTACTTAGGTGAAGACGCGTGTGCGAACTGTGGGATTTGCGCGTTTGCGTGTGCACTCACAGAGTGGCATAGTATGGTATGGTATAGTATCGCATAGTATGGCGAAGGGTGGGTAACGGGGGCGAGGGTTGCATCGTGCATCAGTATATGTATACGTACGCGCACAGGTTGCCCTGTGGTCGAGGCTCGGACTGGTTTACAAGTATAATGAGTCTTGCGCGCCGCATAACATTACATCGCTGCTTGCTCGGGATTTAGATTAACTGTTTACATGAACAGCGGCGAACGGAGGAGCCGACCGATTGCCATTGCAGCGCCGACGCCGAATAGAGCACATATACTTGCTGATATAGAGCACCTATACCTATACCTCTAGCTATATCCCCCCTAACTAGATACCCATACCGATACCTCTAGTCGTATGTGCGCGAATAGCTATGCTATGCCGCTTGAGAGTTCTGTTCGACCCAGCCAGTATCTCTTTCTCTTTCTCTCCTTCTCTACCTCTCTCTTTCTCTCTCTCTCTCTGTGCCACCCTTCCTCTCGAACCCTCGAAATTAATCATTTCAGTATTTCCGTGATTCCACGCTACGCCTGATGCTCTGCTTGCTTCTCTACGGCGAGGGCTATTTTCGATAATTTGATAGAGTAGTGGAATTATCGATCGTAAAGTAAATATCTTTAAGCTTGGGAATAAAAATATTTATGAAGTAAGGTAAAGTAAAGTTTTATAGAGTAGCAAAATATTGTTTATCTTTGTCGTTATGTGAAAGTGAAACACACGACTATATTAAAAATTGCTTTCTGTAAACAACTATAGTTTTAAAGGGTTAATAATTAAATAGAGTCTCTAATGAAGTATATTCAAAAGAGTTTTTCAGGATTCGTCGTATAGTGTTATACGTATGTTGGCAAAAGTCGTATTAGCTCACCGAGTGATTGCGTTTTATTTACGCCGTTCGAGCAAGAACTTAAGAGCGATTGTACGAGCAGGTTTCTGGAGTATGTGTTTGCCGTCCTTACATTTACGGGATTACCACTATTTCAGCTGCGCGTCATTCCTTTTATGCGTCTTGATCTGTGAAAGCACGCATGTGCTTACTTACTTATTTACTCATTTACTTACTTACTTACTTACTTACTTACTTACTGAATATGAAATCCCTACGGGTTCGGTAACTGGAATGTTCCTAGGGACAAATGCATAAACGGAGATGTTTGAATGACTCTACGTACCGGGTGTCCAGTCGATCCGTGCTTCGAATTTCATTTAACTGTTCAATTTAAACTTAAATGACTGTTCTGGTTAAAAGGGGTTTCAGTTATGGTCAGTCATTGTTTTTACTGTCTAATTGATTATTGAGCGATCTAAAATTAAAAAAGAAAGGATATAATCCATCACTTTTTACTTTGGTCAATTACTTAATTAGACTTTTTTCAGAGGTAATCATTTATACATTTCCGATAGTTTCAAAAATGTTCAATAAAGTAGTAAGAAGCATTTGCATTAAGAAATGAGGAATCAGTCAGATTCAGTACCTTTAAAAAGCTATATTGATAACATAAAAAAGGAGGTTCAGTTAGATTGAAAGATTACCACGGTTATGGTACAGATTTTAGTTATGGCCAGTATAAAAATTTCATCGCGCTCCCTTAGCTTTATGGCGCAGTTGCACCTGTAACCGTAGTACATCAAATTTATCCCATTCCTTATGCCTTATAGTATCTTATCCGGATGAACTACAAATTCCAAGCAGCAGTGAAATTCCTCTTATTAAAATTGCATCAACACTACAACTATTATCAATTACCCTGCTTAAATTGTCTTAAAAGTATGTGATTTGAGGAAAAATATTTTCTTTATTTTTAATCACCTTCGTTTATTCAGATTTAGACTGAAATTTATTTAGTCTTATTCAGTCTAAATCTGAATAAACGTATTTCAAAAGATCTATTGGCATTTTAAACTGTGCATAATCTAGAAATTTTACTTGAAATAATAATAGAATCAGAAATAATTTCTTATGCTCTTTATCAATATCTTAGTTACAATAGTTTCCATTAATTCCACTTGCAGAGAGTTACAAGTAAAACGAAGACAATGAGTTGTACAAAATCTGCATTATACAATTTTGTATTTGCTCAAGAGAAATACTCCCTAGACAAATAGAATTTTACTCACGATTTAAGCAGACATCATACGAATTAAATACTTATTACGAATTAATCGACTACGCGATAAACTCAATGGATTAGTTAGTAACGAGCTTTCCAGGCAATTCGAAAATCTAGTTAGACGCAAGTGAGTAAAAGCGCACCTTTGTGACTGTAAGGGTCGGAGGACCAGTAGCGCAGCGTCTTGAATAGGCTTCAATAAAGCGCCGTGACGAATGTCACTGCGCAATGATGGTAGAGGCGGCAGAAGCACCTTGCATGGGCTTCGGAATAAGGGTGGTCCACCCTCGGCACACGTGGCCGTCACCCTAGGCGTGCCATTTCTGGTTGTAGAAGGGTCGAGAGGCGGTTCGAAAAAGGGTGCCGGTCGTACGATCCTATGCAAGAGCCTTCTCTTTCTCTTTCTCTCTCTTTGTCTCTCTATATACATATATACAATATACATATATATTGTATATATTTCTATCTCCTACTCGTTCGACGCACCGATTCAGAAGCGGACCGATGGCGCGCACGTGGACATTCTCAGCTTACCGAGACAAATCCGCGATCCTGCATGCATAAAGAATTAAGCCGTTCGAAATTTATGAAAACGCATGTCATTTTTCCGAGTCATACGGTCCGGCACCCCTTTCCACGGATTACGCGCCGCGAATCTATGCCTGATCTTTATGCACGTCCCGTGGAGAATCTGATAAATCCGTTCATTTTTCAGTGATCTTGCTCAGTTGTTTTGGAATTGTTTCATCTACATAGTAGATTAGAACTTTCAAGTCTCTGGCTAAAGGTTTCTTAATTGGTTTTACTGAACTGTGTAATTAGCACAGTTTGTCTAAAAACGAAAAGTAACTATAAAGGATTTGATGCCTCTTAAAAAATGTAGGAAAGTATAGGAGGGTTCTAATGTCGGCAGAATCAAAAATTGAATTCAAATACGGTTTCTACTCTGTAGAATTATTAATATAGATTGAGAATAGAATGTACCAAATATATATCTTTTTCAGGAATTTATAAGGATACGGGATTTCTGAATTAAAAATGATTGTTTTAAACCACAGTTAAAATCAATAATATCCAAATATGGCAATCCGGACAATCACTTCACCCTACATCCACTCCGTTGCACTAAAACGCTTTCCAGGACCGCAATCGACGAGATTAAAACATATGTCAACACTCTAATACTGCGAAGCGAACAATAGCAACAGGGAGTGGTTCTACAAAGCGAGAGTGAGAAATGATGATTATCGGATAAGTTTATTTGGAATACGGTAGGAAAGCTAGTCAAGCGTCCCCGGCATGTTTTATTCGTCCGCCTTATTCCGCGATCCCTAGGCATAGACGGCAAGCACCCCCAATATTGGAACAGCAGACGGATCTTAGCCTCGGGCCCCCAGGGAAAAGCGTGGACGCGTTTATATTCGCACTTTCGGGTTGCGCCCCTCCGCCATCTCCGCCTTTACCCCTCTCTAAATCGGCCACCTTCAAAAAAGGGCGCCGATATCAATTCGAGGCCGCTTATCAAAATAACGGTTACATCTTCATAAATATTTGGCCGCCGGTTTTATTGGGGAGCCGTGACAAGCGTGAAATCAGTATGGAAACGAGCTCGTACCGAGCTCTGGCTGCAGACCGATGGGACGTGGAATCAGGGGGTGCTGGGGATTTCGAGCCCAACCGGGATCGTATGTTTGTGTCAATGTTTTAGATACCCTCCGTCGATGCTGATGAGTTTTTCGGGATAATTATTCATGTCATGTGTTTTGAGCGCACGCGCGCGCGTATCGTGCGACTGCCAACATTTATCCGTCAAACGAAGTACATATGCAGTTTGAACAGTGGTAGTATCCACTATCAATGTTGCTATCGGGGTTCGACTGGTTCAAATGAGTTGACAAAAATTACGTGAATTTCTCCGCGTTATTATCAGCTTTTGAAGCTTTTTTCGGGAATGAGTTTAATTGATCAATAGTCAGGAGAGTTTAATTGTTTAACCTCGTGGTATATGGGTTCATTCAGATTAGTTTCAATATAGATGTCATTTAATCTTTTTTCCCCATACAAGATTAAATCGCGTTTAATCGAATTTAATCGTAGAACTAAATTGTATCTTTTACCAAAACTGGTATTTTTTATTACCAAGACACATTCTTAGCTTGTCTCAATAATCTCGCAAATTGACTTTGAGTCGCAAATTGAAATTAAATTCCCTTAATTACTAGTTCAAATCTCATGATGATTGCAACTCAGCATTGTACACTTAACCATTCAATTACCATGAGACGTAAGACTCGTCATTTGAGTGCAAGGAGCAAATCCTGGCAAAGTCAATCTGTATCTCTAACAGTACGCGTACGTCGCAAGTTAGCTCGATGAGCTAAGATACTCACGTGCCAAAAGGAAAGTACGATGGTATGCCAAGTCCTAACACAGAATCTAATCCAGGCCGTAAGTTTTTGCCATTGCGGCGAGAGACGTAGCTTCTGGAAGACGAAGGAGAAGAAGAAGAAGAAGAAGAAGAAGATGAAGAAGAGAAGGACGAAGCCGACGCGACGATTCCTGGATGCCGGCTGGAGCGCGCGGTAAGTGCGCGCGGGTGTGTAAACATTTCAAATTAGTATTCAGATGCGCAGCTGTTGACTGCTCGACGGCCGCTCGTTCGCTCGCTCGCTTTCGAGGGCTTCCGAGGCTTCGTTTAATTGTAAGGAGGCAGATGCCCTCCTCCTCCACCTCCTACTCCTTCTTCTCCTTCTCCTCCTCCTCCTCCTCCTTCGCTTTCCTTCCTTTCTTTCCGTCCCCTTTCCTCTCGGGATCCTTTCTCTCTTGATCTCCGAGTGCAGCAATTCTCTCTTCCCTCGTTGCTCACTCGACTCTCTCTCTACGCGTATGGTTTCTCTGCCACTAGCGCCTGCCGATGTCTGTCTCTGAGGGTGCGTTCTCTATACAGGGTGTATCGTAACATAAGTCGACATAATTTCAAGGGTCAATTCATTCGGGATAAGTGAAACATTGTCAAATAATAGCTTAGAGTGTTCAATTTCAATTACCAATAACAATGACTACTATATTGTACAACTTGTTCATCTATCTTTAGAATTCACAAAGAAAACAGAATATTCTACTTAGTGTCATGTATCGTTGTCAATTCGAATCCTCAGTCTAATCAATTCATATTGTTTATATAAACATATAGTATACTATATTCAATGTATAGACTTAGAATGGCAATGGAGTTTTATATAAACATCTGAATGTGTCTTATGCACAGCATTGTTGTATTTGAATTTCGAAGTTGAGCTAACAATTTTGTACAATCGTATATGTCAATTACATATATTTTCTTATTACACAATACACCCTATACGTGTATCGTATACAGGTATCGTTAGAGGTCGTGGAACTTTGGCAAATTTGCCTGACGGGTTGATGCTACCCCTATGCATCATCGCATCGTGTTACCTTCTCATTTCTCGCGACGGTCTCGCAGCCCTTTATCGGCTGGGCGCAATTGACCGCCGCGACCCTTCGCTTCTACCAGTGTTACTGCTGTTGTTACTGTTGCTCGCCTCGATAGGAGTCAAGCTGAAATTGAGAAATTCCCGGTAGCATTCGATATCGTGTAGAAGGGTGCGTGTAGGCAAAATTACCCCCTTTCGATCCTTGTTCTTTCTCTGCCAAGACGAACCTATCGGGTCTTTAACCCTCTTAGGATGAAGTTTCTTAAGTTTGTCGACGGATACGCGAAGAAACGGTGAGGGATGAGGCGGGCTACAATTCATGGGTGTGATCCTTGAACGAGTAAGTAATTATCTCCTTGAAATGGGACGCGATGAAGCGTAAATAATTTGACCAATTTTTATGAATCCTAATGAATCTTGGGAAAAGGATGAGATACTTAGTTTTTAAATTATTTTGCATCTTATAACAGCTTTGTTCATGTAGCAAATATAATGACTACACATGTAATATAAGTATCACATAATGTCCACAATAAAAACGTATGAATTATGGTTGTAATATTGTCATGCGTTTAGTAGAGATTAATAAATCTAACATACGAAATGTATAAAAAGCATAGATATGTATAAATGTACGGGATAAATGGATTGGAGAGAACAAGGGTTAGGATCTTCGCGAGGTTGCAATTTCAAGATAGACTGTTTTACTCATGTGTTACCAGTCGATTGCGTGTGATTAATAGAATGCCTGTCACAAGCACAAGGATCGCAGGACAGCATGAAATTAGTAATTCGAAGGTATTCTGTCGGGACCGTTGATGCCAGCGGAGACCAACGCGAAACACGTAATTATTGCAGCTCTAAAGACAAGGAGAATGTGATCGGTTTTGACCAATGATCAGTAATCATCCGATTGAAAGCCCATAATTAGGTACCATCAACGTTCCAACATTGGACATGCGATCCCGACTGCTTGCATTTTGAAAAAAAGGAACTGGAGATTCCACAACCTATTCATTATGATCCGGTAAGATGGTTCATAATCTTTTGACAAGCTTCTAAAAGTTAAAACAAAGTATTTCAGATAAATTCTACTAACTGTCTCATAAATTTCGCATAATTAACGTTCTAGCGATGTTTTTGCGATATTTGTGTAACTCGGAAAAACATAACGTGTTGCTTGAATATTTTTAATTTTATTCTTAGATATATTTTACTGTATTTTACTTTTTTTTTTGCTTACAGTTAGTATCTTTATAAAAAGAGTCTAAATTCTTATGTTTCTTATCTCAGAGGGTTAAGATACCAATGAATCATCTTTTACCAAAAATTCTCCCATAAAAATACCAACGAGAAGTTACTCAATCGCTGACTAACGCGGCTCTATATTTTGATTTAACTGTCTGGCGAGAAAATTGATGAAAAACGCGAGGAATGATATTCAGCAGACGCCTAACAGGGTTATATAGGAAGTATGGGAGATCGGTTTGCGAGCAGGGCGTAGTGCGTGATAATTAATCTCCTTGGAATACAGTGTTATGACATTCGGTAAGCAAAGTGAGACCCTCAGGAATCACAGCTACGCCGCGCCGGGTGGCGGCCTTAAATAAACCGTCGTTATTAACTTAATAAACTTTGTAGAAGAAACAAATATTACGCGTGCCACGAGACTTCATTTCCCGAGGTGGCGATCAACTTGCTACTGAATCGATTCTATATTTGCCTGGTCGTTCGTCATGAGCTAGCTTACGCGGAACTCTAAACCATATTGTACGAGACGCAGGAAATAAAGCTTGAGAGAGACCAGTCCCGTTTGGGCCCTGTATGTAGATACCCATGATTCAAGATTTATGGGTTGCTCCGAAATATCTGGGGAATTATACCAACAATCAATTTCGAAAGATCGATTCATATCCAAAGAGGCAGCGAACTTGGAACGAAGTGACTACCGCAATGAACTGAAACTTACTTTCGAATATTATCTATGGAAAAGTACTTTCGGATATTCATTTTTATCGAATTTTCAATATTCCTTCACGCTGTAAGGTTCATTTAATTTAAAAGAATTATATCGTGTAATCTAATTACTACGAAGCGTTACTCATGATAATCGATATGCAAATTATATAATAGTGATATAAATTAGACTTTTAAAAAACAAAAGAATTTGTGTAAGGGCTATTCAACGAAAATAGAAAATAAATCTGAAATTTATTAGAGGCTACAATCACGTAATTCGCTCAACAACACTGACTCACGAAAAACGGGAACAAAAGAATCGAAATATACCGGAAGTTTAATACCTTAGTATTTTATATCAACCGTTTTACAATTGGATCAGACCACGAAACGCTTATGATTTCCTTGAGATAATCTTTGCGGTGGACGAAAGTAAAGTGTGTAGAAGCTTGAGGTTCATTCGAAAACGTTTCTCTTTTTCTCTTTCTCCTTCTCTCTCTCTCTCTCTTTTCTTCCCTATCCTTTACGTTGAACGCGGAAGATAAAATCGCCGGAAGATCATAGATCAAACCCGTAAACGCACAGGTTTACGGGGGTTGACGTTGCCTCGCGCCGCTTATTATACATTCATGCCGCGATAAGCGGCCACGATGCTTACACCGAGCAAGGGGTAGATAGGGCGCTGTTATAAATGTCAGTATTATGCGGAGCATCTTAGAAAATCTTGCACGAGACTCTCGCACCGATACCTGGCACTGTGAGCACGCTAACGGCACGACGCTACGCGGCGTTACACCCGCTCATCCTTGAGCACGCCTGTTCCCTCATAAAAATATTCTCGAGATTTAAGACTGCCATTAAATTCTTACTATCTACTCCAAGTGTCGATACATCATCGTTTACATGGGTTTTATACAAATTGTTTTAACACGTATAATTGCAATTGTCTTTCTTTATCTCGTGTGAAACTACATTTACATCTGCATGTTACGTAAATAGATGCTTATAGATGATATAAAAATGTATAGTCTTTCAAATTAGTTTGTAATTATTAATTTCAATTTTAAAATAAGCGAGGTATCTTGCCAAGTGTACATTTTCCAAGTCAGCTTTAAAGGGCACTAAAAGGATTAAATCCCCGTCAATTTGACCGGAGCTCGCGTGCCCACGATAAGACGCGCTTTTGTCCGCGCTAATTTTGCGTGCAATCGAAGATACGCCTCGTGAGCTACTATACAATGAGTTTGTGTGTGTTTATATATGTATATATAGTGATATATGTACATGTGTGAACGAGCATGTGGGACCGTCTCGTTGCCCTGTCCCATTTTGCTTATAGCAAGAAATATTCCGAGATAGGCTTGTATCTGAACGAGCTCGAGTCGCGGAGTGTAACGATATAGTGTTTATCGCAATAGGTTGTTATCTAAACACGGGGTCGTTACGCGATGACATATAGGAATACAATAACTTACAAATGAACGTACAAAAAACCCGCGCAGCGTATATCTAATGACGGCTGATCTGCATTGCAAATCGAAAGGTCTCCAATCAGTTGCGCCCGTAATGAGTATCCTATTTCCTGCCGATCGATGCGGTTTTGTTTTTTTTTTTTTTTTTTTTTTTTTTATACCAGAGGCCACTTCACAGGGTCGCTAACGTTTTCTTCCTTATCCTAATTAAATACGCGTATCCTAATTTAATCAACATTTCTATGAGATTCTCATTAAAGTCAGAAGCTAAACAACGCACCGAATACAAAATTCCTGGTATTATAAATACTTGCTATTTAACATTCCTTAGATTGTCAATTGAGATTCCTGCCCTTGCATACGATTTGTGCTGTGGTTGTGAAAATAATGCAAGTGCAGACTTATATTTGTAATAATAATAATAATAATAATACAATCAATTTCGAGTAGAAGAAAACCTCTATTGAGAAACAATTGACAAAGTTTCAATGAATCCGCGAATGGAATCACTTCCGATAGACGAATAACTTGACGATGAGGCTACTAACTCAATTACAAGTATTTTATTACATAAAAACTCAACGTATTGTTACGCCCGGGAAACTCAGACAACGATTGAACAAGGAATTAGGACATTCTATTAAATAAGACTGCTCGACATCACAACACGTCTTCTCTCAAAGACAGTTCCGGAGGTTCTCTTTGACGGTTGTCAATCAACAAACAACCAACCAACGCTGTCGCTA
This sequence comes from Trypoxylon attenuatum, assembly GCA_963989405.1. Lineage (NCBI taxonomy): Eukaryota > Metazoa > Arthropoda > Insecta > Hymenoptera > Crabronidae > Trypoxylon > Trypoxylon attenuatum. The sequence goes on from OZ022491.1 coordinate 14,902,991, forward strand.
TTCCAACTTGATCATCACGGCGATTCCTTCAGACTGCAGAAAGCGCGCGACGCCAGGGTCGTAACAGTATTAATAAGATCCAATAACCATCCTCTCCAAGCTATAAATTTTACAATACGAAAAACATTCCTCATCCTGCAGATTCAATTTGTCCCCGCAAAGTAATCCCTTGCGAATCTGAAGGAATCGCGTCCACCTGCGATTAACCCACTGTCCCAGAACTCCCGGATGCATCGGTCAGAGTGCCATAAAACGTTGGATGTCCAGGCGATAACGTGACCAGTCGTCTTATCAGTCGCGCGAGGTGGTTTCTCGCGGCGCATGCAATTCGGGTTACTTAATAGCTGACGTGGGTCAGGACTAATTTAGCTAGATGACGAAGGAGAAGGGGTGGATGAAAAGGTGTAAGAGAAGGGTAAAGAGAAGCGCAAGCAAGAAGGACTGGCAGGCAGGCAGGCAGGCAAGCAGACGAGTAGACTGGTAGTAGGAGGGTCGACTCGAAGAGCCAAGTCTCCTCGCGTAGCCAGAACGGAAGAGAAGCCACGGGTGGCAAAGACCGATAACATCGAAACCGATCCTCTCGCATCTACCTCTCTCGAGCCAAGTCGGTCTCGAGGTAGTTCTCACTGTACCTAATGCATGGGGAACCCCGTGCCGCACCAAGCCGCATCGCGCCGCACCGGAACAACTCTATGCCGCTAAACCGAGGCGTTATTGTTCCAGGTGCCATTAGCGCAACCTGCCTCTTTTGCCTGGTGTGGCTGGCTTTGCCTTACCTTGCCGCGCTATGCCACGCCACACCGCTTGCAAAAGGTGAAAGCCACGCGGAAGTGCCGGCCCGCGAATGGTAATGCGAGAGGATCTTTCCTCTCGAGACGCGTTGCTTCATCATAAACCGAATTCAAGCTAATGCTCGTGAACTCAACTCATGAACACCGCCCATCCTTGGCACATTGCGTTTCGCGCGATGCAACTCTTTCGACGATGCAACGACGCGCTTGCTTACTCCTCCTCTACGCATTTGCATTTCCGGGGGAAGTTGTAAAGCATATTTTTTATATACTTTAATTAAGAGTGCCATAGAACTGTGGTAATTTAGCGTTCTCGCACTGGAAATAGCGAGAAGTGGATTCGGAATCGTGTGAATTTCTCATTCTCTAGCTAATTTCGTTTAGAATTTTCTCTTGCTCAACTTTGTGAATGATTGTCATAAATGTGGAGACTCTACGATATTAACTTTGTGTTTTATGGAAATCTCGTGGGGTTTTATTGGCATTTTCGTATATACCAATCGTACATAATTCCTAGGATGAACATCCTTTTACACGTGACATTGCTAGCATAAGCAGTAAAACTGGATATCAGTTTGAATTTTGCAAATTCATGAAACTATAAAGTTTTATGCTTCGATTCAACTGTCTTTGTAAGAAGCAACGTAATTCGCTATGTATTTCGGATAAGTCTTAGGTTACAGAATATTAGCAAGTTTCTATTATATTCTCTGGAGTCCACGGCATCACATAGTTTTACATAACGATAATTAGAAAAGAATAAAATAAAAATATAATCATCATTGATATAATGAAAGATAAAGAAACGCTTGGAATACTTGAACAAAACAGTTTGACTATAGTTTGATCACTTTGTATAACGCTGGGTGAATCACAAAAAGCCGAGAATATTGGTTGGGATGGATGGATATACGATATTTTCCTTCCCGTTCTCATAAAAGCGGCATACTGATGGGAACCCTGTGACAGGAAATAGTTTGGTCAGTGCTATCACAGTGTCAGGATACCCGGAACATGCATCTCCTGTGGTTACGGAATACGGGATATGTTACCCACAAATTAAATTATAATGTCCAATCAATAAACCGTTCAGTTGCAACGGGTAGGTTACTTAACAAATACTTTGTGTTAATGAAACTAATGGAATTTGATTTTTTAGTATTTATTTTCAATTTCACACGAATATTGATTTTACTTTACTACCATCTATAGCAATAAACAAGCGAAAGCACAAAGTTGCTACTGACATATTTGATATATGAGCACTTGTAACTTTAATAGAAATAACTTTCTATAAAACAATTTGTTTCCATTAGCTTATTTAATATAAAGTTGAAGAAAAAACGTCAGATTACTTAAAAATGTTCGTAGCATTTAAGTTCCAATCATTCTTTCGTCTGACACAGTACTTAGTAGCATTATTCCAAGAGTGTCGCAATACTAGACAAATCGCAAGTGTGCAGTTTTTACGGTCTCACGCGAGAGAATCGCAAGTAACCGTGTGTCGCGCAGAAGCACGATTCTCCTCGCATCTACAATCGCGGATGTCCATTAATCATTGTGGAGGCGTGGTGTAACACACGCTGCGCGCGAAACATGCGTATGGATTATTTACGTACTACGTATCTCACAGGCTTACGTACTACGTAAGTATCTCCTTCGAGTGTAACTCTTTCTTGACTCATTCCAACGTTCCAAAATTTCAGCTACTAGTATTCTGTCACTAACACTTATTAACACGTCATTGATTCATCAGCAATTATGTATCTCGATACAACTTATCTGTTTCGTATCCTTACATCAGTTTTTATTGATATGCTGCAGTTTTTGGAATTACGTTTGTATCGGATTTTTTCATTTTATTGGCAAGCGGAATACGATGAGAAAATTTTGTCACGTAACTTTGGCCTGCTTTATGAATAAGAGAAGTGCTTACAATTAGTTGTAATCAATGATAGAAATAAATTGGTAGTTTCAGCGTTAAATCAGTTTAATCTTGTACCGGAGGAAATGATTCAAGTTTCAGTCTTTATTTGGTTCGAGTACTTTTATTTGGAAGTTTTTCATTAGGATGAGTGATTTATTAGCAATATTGTGAGTACAAGGAGGAAGTATAGGAAAAACAGTTTAAACTTTGAGTTTCAATACGTCTGGATACGATTACACGATTCTACAGATCTTCCTCTTTATTTTACAAATCTACTGCTTCATTCTACACATTTTCTACTTTACTTTGCAACTCTTTTTCTTTGCTCTCCTTTTGTTAAGAATACTTCCATTCCCGTAATTCTACTTTTCACTGCTGTGCAAGTTGTCTTTTTAATCAATCGATTTAAGTAGCATCATACTTTTTCTAATTCATCGAGCTATTTTTTTCAAAAGATTTACATTCATACTGGCATGTGCACATTCATATGCAATTTATATACATACATTCATTCACTTCTGCCAATGTATGCTTCCTAGTGTACTAATGAAATCTGGTTAATTGAACAGTTTACATTATTACTAAACTATTAATAAATTGAATATTGAGTTATGTTTAAGTATTTCAAGTATTCCTGTTACAAAAATTTATCCCGGTAATGCACATCACTCAGCAAATCACATTAAGCCACGGTTTTAAATCAGTACCAAACTCTTTCCAATTTTTCATTGCTCATCATTTCCTGTTCCCATGCATCCCGCTGTTCGAATTCGGTAAAAAAGTTTCTCAGGAAGGAGAGAGGGTCCAGAATTCGCGAAACGCCCAAGTGCACCGTGCGAAACGGGTTTAACCGCGATTTTTGCGCTGCCACTTCTCTACGAGACTTGCGCTCCGTTCACTTTTCGTGGAAGTTTCTGGTACCCTGGCAATTATATTAATTGTCGCTCTGATTTAATTGGTACTGACGTAATTGCGCCAGTTTTTGAAGACGACCACTTTGCTCAAGTCAGCGTACTGTTAGTCGAGACTTCCCACTGCAACGGATTCGAATTCCTTTTTGCATGTCTCTCGCGTTCTTCGATGCGGCTTACGCGGCTTTGAAGGAAGGTGTCAATCGGCGGCACCTCTTCGAGACGAACGGTAGAATTCCGGTTTTTAATTGACGGATCCAAATTTGTTTTTGTACTATTGTAGTATTAGGCGTAGTTAATTGTTTAACATATACCCCAAATGCAGATACATCAAACTGAAGGATTATTTAATTCTTTTACTATTTATACCGATGCAATTTTGTCGAATTCAATTTTCTAATAAATATTCACAATATGATTTTAAAAAGAGCACTAATCGTAAGCATCTTTTCAAGTGCACCTACTCTAGTTTTCGCGAATATTCCTGCCACAGTTTAAAACTGATTGTCCACAAGAGTCGCTTTCAGAATTAAATAAAACACTTAAAAGATTAAGAATTATTGGGAAAATCTACTATTTGCCGGATTTCAATTAACAACGAAATCCTTGGCTTATCTTTATATTAATAAATCCGTGTTGCATTAACACAACAACATTGGTATCACGCTAACGAGTAGTGGAATTCTGGAATTTTTTCTCGATTCTTGTACAACATACAATTTTAGCGATTACATACTCGGAGGATTCAATGCAGCCAGTGTGGGGTGAAACCTTGCGACAAGACGAGTCGGAAAAAACAAATTTTGGATAATCCACTTTTGGTCTGATCGAAAGTAGAATAGGTCGAGTCGAAGTAAGGCAGGGATTGGTGTTTGAACGAAAGAAAGTTCCGTTAGTGTGGAATATCTTGAGAGACAGAGGAACATTACCAACTTTCGGTTATATTACGCGAGAATTTATTGCCTGATTTATCGCGCGGCCGATTCGCCGCACGTTTTGCTTGACGGTTTGAAAAGACGAGACGAAGGAAAGAAGGAGAGAAGAGCGTCTGGCGATACCATGAGCGCGCGTCTTCGACGAGCAGAGAACTCCTTAATAAGCGAGCTTCCTGGAACGCGATGAAAAATATGTTTTTGCAGGCACGCACGATACGTGTCACGATTTTATTATACCCGCGACTTCCGACGCGCTCTGGCTTGATGACTGAAACTTTCCTCTCTATCTCTCTTTCTCTCTCTCTTTCGATCTCTTCTCTGACAGCAATTGCATAAACCACGTTGCTAATCGCACGTCCTATCTGCGCCTTCGCGCCTTCGGTTCTCTTCCTTTTTAATTAATCGCACCTTCGCTGGCTCTATTAAGTAGCTTTCCTCTCCTTGTTAGTCTTCCTTCTCTCTTAGTTAGTCGAATCTTCTTCGTTCTTTCTTCCTCGTTCCTTAATGCAGCTTCGCCTCGCGGCTGCTTTCATTTTGTATGCAAATGCAAATCCGGCCTTTTGCTTTCGCAAGCCCTCGATAGCCCCTCTCGCGCTCGAAATCGTCCGCTGATATAATTACGGCATATCAGCTCGATGAGGTAACCGTGGTACAACCGCGTTGCGCGATGCTACTGTTTGGAAATCGCGCTGTGGCTTTTATTTGCCCGAGCTGACGGGGATATAAATATTGTGGTAACAGCCGTGAAACCGGCCGGTTTCGATTAGGATTCAGTCCCTGATGCTGCCGTTAAAGTATTGTTATCGCTTGCTAATTTTTCCCCCTGTAAAGTAATTAGCCATTTCACGCTGAAAGATGCACGAGTTTGTAGTCTCTCCTGAGTTCTTGATATAACTTTTGATGCTTGAATTTGATTAATCGTATCAAATTTTTTTATGTACATTGAATCTATTGTAAACTTCTAACACTGATTGTGAGTTATGTATAAAATTGTATCGATCACATTTAAAGATAACATGCAATAGATCTTCGTTGTTATTTTTTAATTTATTATTCATAGTTTTGAACAAGTCAATTATTCAATGTACGACTCCTATTTGTTGCAACTATCAAAGCTACTCGATCTCTTTTATTTAAAAATGTCAAAGTTGCAAAACAATTACAGGAAACGTATTGAATAATCCTTAAATTCTGGTGGTGCAATTCTATTGTAATTCTCTGATACAATACAATAATTACTAATAAGTCATTGAATAATTATTGATTCAATATCTACCTGCTGTGTTTGAAGAACACTAAATCAATTAAAATCAGTTTCGAAGAAAGTATCTTGCAACACTTAATACTTCAGTATAACATATATGAATAGATGTATGTAGCTTGTTAGCAAATTGTGCGAAGAGAAAGAGAAATCCAAATTTCGCACGCATCATTGCAATTCTAACTACAGCGAAGCAGGCAGTGGGAGCCGTTGTCAGGACTGTTAGGAAGCTCTAAACGAGGCTTAACAAGAGCCGGAGAATCACATTAGAATCGAATCTTCGCATAATTGCGCTTAATGCTCGCGCTCGATGCGCTCACGTGGACGTGGTACACAGATATACATATATTATATGCCACAGCGAGGTCAGAGCAAACATTTCGTAAAAGAGGCCAAATCGCTCGCTTCCGGTGAGTCTTTGGACAGGCGACAGGTCAGCGGATGAGGTGGGGCTCCCATTTATGAACCTGCTGCACCTTAACAAATCTGTTCGGTGTACGAGCACTTGACAGCACCATTTTTATATCGACGTATATGTATAGTCGACCCGATGCAATGTTGATGCGATGCCACTCGCTCTCTTTTTTTTATGCTGGGCTCGATTACGTAGTAATCTGGGTGTTGGTTCACCTCATATTGATTGCTGCCGCGTCACTGGAACAAAAGACAGAGTAGATCAAAAATTAGCATTTGTGCTTTTGATCTTGGATTTCAATTAATCAGATCTAGTGTAAAATGTCAGTAACACGTAATAAGTACTAATACTTCAATATTAACAATTTCGAAATAATGTGCACATTCATATGCAATTTATATACATACATTCATTCACTTCAAATAATAATAAGTTTATTCAATTAAGTTTATTAAATAATAATAAGTTTATTCAATTAATAATTCAAATAATAATAAGTTTATTCCAAAATTGACCGTTTTATTGCAAATTTATTTCCAATTTAAATGCGGTTAGATTTGGGTGGAAATTAGAATAATTGCGAAGTCGTTTGAAATTCGAAACGAGGAACTTACAATCCTTATCGTAGGATCAGATTTGCGGAAACTACTTAATTTATGTGTTTTTTCGTACGGATTTTCCTTGACGGCTTGCCTCGATGGCAGCCTGCCGCTTTGTAACACTGGCTAATTATGCTCACCGTGAAAGTATAAGGGTAGTCCGATTTGCATTTATGAGACCCGTACCACCGCGCGCTGCGCCTTGATATATCTTCTCTTCTAGTACAGGTACCGTGAACTGTAATTACGATATTTATATGCGTGCAATTTAAATAACGGATCGCTTTGAAGCGAGATTCGTAGCGGATACGATCCCGAGTTCAGTATTAACTCATTGTTAGCCATACCGTTTATCGCTGTTTAACTACAGCTTATGACATCCGGATATTCGTGTAATAGCGGTAGCTCCGTTACTTTTACACTAACAGAGCACTTAGAACTATTCAGTAATATACGGTAGTAAAACAATTACAGTAATTGCGAAACATTAATATATTATAAGAGAAGAGAAGTGTACATTTTAAATACTAGAGGTTTTTAATGTACTACTTGTATTATCAATATTTCCTTAAGTTTCTTAAACACTTATTTCACTTTAATTCGACTACCTAGGTATGAATGTACATACAGCTACGGTACTAGTTCCAGGAATAAACAGATCTAAGGTAGTTCGCGAGCTATAAGATACTAGACTACATCAGATATACATAAGCATACATGCAGTAATGATGCTATAGAGTTACTCTAGGGGGCGCGTGAAATCCTTGTAGAAGAGGGCAGGTTGCACGATCAACTCAGGCAAGAGGTGTTCGAATTTGAATTGCATTTCCGGGACGGTGGCAAGTGTAAGGTATAGTATCTTCGCGGAAAGTGTTGAGATAAAGGGAAGAGGCAAAGGAAAGGAAGTAAGAAAGGAAGGAAAAAAGAAAGGTAGACAAGCAGGTAGACACGCAGACAAGGTATATCGGCGTAACGCGAAGGTGGATAAGCAGCTGCACCCTGAAGCGTAATAGAACGAAGAAGTTCTTTGCGATAAAAATTTCGTGTGTGCACGTGCTCGCACAAATCGAGTGAGGATCCACTCTTTAATTCATATTCTTGCACCTGACTGACCTCTTATTCTCTGAGGGATCTCATTTAACACCCCCGCGGGCGTGTAGCCAAACGTTTCGAACTTTGGGTATCACCTGCGCACACCTTTTCACGAGCCAAACACAAAACCCCAAAAGCCAAACCCTCTTTTGTCAGAGCCACGTGGCCTTCGTCGCGGTTTTATAGCCGAGCTGCTAATTCCACCTTGAATATTATTAATACTGCTGCCATTCGACTTGAGATACAGGTGGTTTCTTCACGAGCATTACACACTCGACTCTACGGACAAAGGCCACGTGGCCTGTGCATTATATTCTGCCCCCGACAGATTCCTCTTATGGTCAGGCACGCTCAGATACCATCCGACTTTCGAATTATCATAATTAGGATGGATATCGTAATTAACCCTCCGTATATGTGGGTACCACTTTTAGTAAAATATCATGTTGTTTTCCGCATTTGCATATGATAGTGGCAAAAGCATGTGCCAATACGATTGGTAATTCTTTATTATAATATAATAGGGGACTTAAGACTAACACTTTTAATGTCTCTTTTAAATTAAAATTAATTAATTATGGAATTTATACTAATTTAATTTCTTTCGGAATTATTTTGCTTTATTAGCGAGACTTACATAAATAATTTCAATTGAGCTTCCGAGATCAATGATCGAGTTAGACGTTATTAATATTAAATTCATTTTAATGAATCGCTTATTTTCACCTAATAACATTTCTCGAGTTTTTAGGATACAATCTATCTTCTCGTATAACGATCATTAAGACGTTAATTGTTACTTAAGTAACTATACTTGTCAATGATATTCACAATTGAATTTCAAATTAATCCCGTCGCCAGCAACTAATGCATTGACTTAAGTGTAATTCACTGTTACAAAACTTCCAGTAGGTGGTTACAAACTCACAGAATGCGTGTCTTACCATTGTATCCTTGCAAAAAGTTGTGGAAAGAAATCGCTAGTGTAATGCGATCTAAGGGATTCCAAGATGAAGACAGATAGAGTTCACGGAGATTTGCTAGTGGCTCGATAAGGATCGTTATCGTTCGATTGATCAGAACAGCGGCAGCCTTTAAAAAAAAAAAAACGGCACACGCGAAATAATTATCTTACCGCCGAATGCAACGGAACCCCGAGGTGCGTAATTGCTGACACGCTTTAATTCGGGCCGCAACTTATCTGATATGTTAAGTAGCTTGTTGCATAACACCATTCAATTATGATGAGGCAGATTAGCCAGGTTTTATGCCCTGTTTACGGGATACTATATTTTCAGGATTACAATTATACTGAAATGTTTTCAAAGCAAATTGTATCGTCTGTTGAATATTCATATAAATGTAGGTCATATGTGATATTCTTGTCCACAGCCAATTTTGTCTTTCAACAACCATGTTTGCGTGCAGACACACGATAACTGTGGATTTTATTCCAGATTTCTATAAGAAATGAGCGTATTTCTTTAACATTTGAGGGCTACGATACTTAACTAATTCACATTACCATAATTATATTAATCGCATTTACACAACATATGTTTAGGAATATCTAAAATTTCGATTTAATTTTAATCATCTTAAATTTAAACTAAAAATTCTGATTTGTATTAGTTGGCATCTTAAATTTGAACTGAAATTCGTGATTTGTAAAAGAATGAATTGCAAAAGGATGTTAAGATCAAACGTACTCTTATATAAACCTTTTTTTGATATACTTAAGTCCACATTCTACTTTTGCACGACTTGTCACATACTAAGAAACGCCTAGTATACTTTGAAAAAATCACCAAGAATTTAGAATCAATGATGAATACAACAAAAAAACAAATCTAGAATAGCTTGATAAATTAGGTGTCTTTCGAAGTTTAATTGTTTCTTTGACTAAGGAAGAAATGGAAAGAGATAGAACTATAGGCAGTCGTTGGGAGTACTAGTGTTGAACTACGTATGAGTGAACGCGCAACCAGCTACCTGCTCCCGTTTCCGGATGCGGCGCATTTCACGCTCTTGACTTTCGAAATACGTTAAAAAGCCTGGCTAATTAATAATCATGCGGACTGGCCAGAACAGCACTATTTACTTACTTAGCCTGGCTCTCGTGTCCTGTTCTTTCTTCGAGTCTCTTCCTGGATATATGCACGCACGTTAGTTCGACTAGGAGCGTGTAATTATATGCTTAACAATAAAAGTGTCCTGGTCAAATGTGAAAAAAAAAACTCTGTCAGGAAGGAGTGGCCAACTGATTACATGATGAGTCAGGTTGTTCATGTAACAGTTTCATTAAACGAAATTGACTTACAACATTTGGACAATTAGCATTCGATTTCGTCATTTTTCTTACATTTAGAATCTAGACGTCAAATCTGTACTTTATTTAAATGTCAAAGCTTCGAAACATCTTATCAATTCCTATTTTATTTTCCTTTCTATTTATAATTCAAGTAGAAAATCAATATTTGAATTAAATATCATAATTGTGAAATACTTGGTCAGCTTTGCTTTGTTAAGATATCATAATCTACAATATATTTTAATTATTATAATTAAAGATAGCGTATCGCTGTAATTATAATAACGTTACAAAAAAGATGTTGATTTGCAAACTTGAAAATCCTGCCGTACGTTTATTGATCCTAATGAAAGCCAAGACTGATTACTGCGGTAAGACAGCAAAGTGCAGATAAGCAGAGTGCCGATTAGACAGACGCGGTTGTGAGTTCTAGTGAATGATTCTTCGTGTCGGGGATACGGGATTTTGCAGAAGACCACGGATATCACGTAGGAAATAGGCGTGCTATTAACGGGGTCAAGTGGTAAACGCAGAACCGCGACTGACTGCGACAGGGTTTCTGCATTAGATCGACATGTTTTTCATTAACAACAATAAGTGCTATTGCAGGAAACCCCATTTCCTTTGACGAGCCTCGAATTCCGGTGCCAATGTACCATAAACGTCGGCAATGGTCATGGAAAGTTGTTTCTTCAAAAGATTTCCGTGTGGTCTAATCATTAATTCTTCGTACTCGCTAATTTTGCTACGTTAACATTTCTTTCACCGTCCCATATAACATGAATTTCATATGAAGTATCTCTAATTAGATTGACACTTTATTACTACTCTTATTTATGATAAAATAGGCAACTAAAAAAGAGGAAATAATGAATTAAATAACATACTGAAAATATTTAATGATGATAATAATCGATTAAGTAATATTTTAAAAATATTCAATACAATACGTTATTTGGAAAAGAAGGATTTTTCCACAAAGAATTAAAAAATTGATTAGAATCTCATGAGTCTTCTGGTTAGTTTGACGTTGGAGAAAATATTGCATTGCACGTGGGTCGCGGTCAACGTCCATAAACTGATATTGATAAAGCGATTCATACGTATCATCCAATATTGGATAGGTGAAAAGCAGAAGAGTCGCAAGAAGAATCACGCGAAAGGAATGGCCAGCAATCTTGATATAAGTAATGCATTTCTTTTATATCTCTGCGAGATAAAGAATAATGGATGGGGCTCGGTCACGTCGCCCGGAAGATATGATACCTTCCACTTTTGTGAGGAGGATTCGCTGGGATGACGATAGTAATAATCCTGGAGAGCCGATGCGACGACCTTGCGACAATACTCTACGATCCTCCGTTCTGAGAAAACTCACATATTTGCCAGTAAAAACATTGTTTTATTATTCGGATCAATAAGTATTTAATAATAAGAATTTTGAGAAAATAATAATTACATTCCTGTGTCTAAAATATCCAAGATAACACATGTAAAAATTGATGTTACAGAGTAAAGTATAATTTAAAGTACTAATTAATCTAATTATTAACTATAGATATACACTAAACTTTGGGCAATCGTTGCAGACAGGATATATCTAAAACTATGATGAATATATGCAAGATAAAGTATTTCATAATTTATGTTGCAACATAAAATGCACGGTAATTAATTAAATGACTTGTAGCTTGATATTTTATAACAAGTTTGAAAAGAATACTTATTCGAGAACCATATCAATTAAACGCTTGTGTCCAAACACACCTGTAAAATATTTCAAAAATTTGCCTTACGAAATAATACCGCCTAATTGAATATTTAATTTACCATCAAATATTTGGGAAAAATCCTGGAATGTTGAACATAATTGATTTAGCGTGACTTTGAAAAATGTTATCTATGCAAGAGATATTCTACTGTGTACGGAAGAAATATGAATCAGGCTAATAAACGTCAAGATTAATGGAAAGTACGTAGAGCGAGCTACAGGTGTGACAAAAATATATAAAGGCTATTTCGATCGCGGCAGCAGAATCTTTATTTCGACAAGGAGAGTCGCGCGTCGGAGATATCACGGCGAGATTACTCGTCCAACGTATACCACTGTCGCATAATTATCCCGAGGAGCGTGTCCGCATTCGGAATTATCTACGAATTGTATCGTCTCACGCGGAAGGGCAGATGCTAAGATCGAATTAGACTCGCGATAGAAAGCCTTCGAAGGTGTACCTTCACCTTTCATATGTTTTTTTTATTCGGTAACGAACTACACTCGGAAATACCTATCATCCGAAGCACGCATACTTATACTGTTAGATGCAACACGATTATGAACATACTACATAAACCGCATCCGTAGCTTCTACAAGCTGCTGTTCCTTCGCTGGGAAATTGTGTGTGGGCAGGTTTCGTTGCGGAGAATGTCTTACGAGAAACCTTTGTATCAAGGCAGGTTCAATACGAAACTTTTTCCAAATTCTCCATCTGCTTTACTCTTTACTTCATTGAGTATAATATTTTCAAGCCGAACTACTCAACCAGCAGTATTTAGAAATTGTTGAAAACAAGAATTATTTAGGATTGCAGGTTTTACTACTGTATGAATTCAAGAGTATAATAATTTAAGTACTAAATCTGAAGTACTGGAACTACAGAGAAATTTGAAAATTATTAAAGCAAATCTTTATATGAATTTTATATGAAATATACTTTTTAAATTCTTGTATTTATTGAAAACACAGTCTTATATTTAATTTGTCACACTTGACATATATTTATCTGCATACTTTTTCTTATTTGCACGATGCTTTACACAGACCGTATCAACGGAAATCGTAAGTGTGAGTGAAAGTATTATCGAAGGATTATTGTCGAATTCTCTATAGCAATGATTATTGAAGTTTCGAGTGATATTTTCTCGATGAATGGGGGGGCAAAGAATATAAGCCATAAAAGCATGAGAGTGACGTACGAGGCGGCTCTCGGGCAAAATCACCTTCGAATTGATGGAGTGTCGGGAGATATACCCCAGATCTGTTCCCCGTCCGCGTCTGACCAACGTCCAGCTTGTTTGTTCGCCCCTGAATAAAGCGGCTTTTGCTCCAGCCCCGGGAGCGTTTCTTATCGAGAAAATATCATTTTATTTCATTTATGGCCATAACGTACCCCGAAGGGGATTCCTCGCCGAGTGGCTCCTATACTTTTATGGGGATTTCGAATCTCGATCATATATTTCGAGTGGCTCACTCTTTACTGCGCTCTGCATTTTCTTCGAATCCAACCGGATTTATGATCCCCCATTATCAATCGATACCGCTGTACAAATTAATATTTGTCCTACATCATTACATTCTCTCTGCACGAATTCTGTATCTTAATCTCTATATGTATTTCTTTTTACCGTGTTCGTGATAATAATTGATCGGAAAAAGCTGTTGCTGATTACTGTCGATCAATGTATCCCAAAACATTATTTTCAACGTGAAGCAGAAATAGTAAGTTGAAATGATACGTTAAGAAAAAGGGATCTTAAATCAACCGTAGATCGGTTTAAGCCTTCTATTCATGTTATGCAGGATACTGGTGTCAAGCTAATGAGAAATTTTTTTCGCATTCGCATTCAGACCCGAAAGTTACGATGGGCCAACTATCGTCCTTATCTTAGATCTTACCGGGGTCACGGAGAGATTGTGATACCAAGAGAATGTAAATTAGACAGAGGCCAAATGGCGGCTTCGCGGTTCTACGATATCGATCGCAACACTACCGGTACCGAGTTCCTGCTCGATTTCGATTTAAACGTTCCGAACGTATCGGCTCGCTCTCGCGTTCAAACGGAACTTGTGACTTGTTGTCGTGAAATGGTAGCTCTTCACTGATACGCGCGCATACGTCAAAATTGACATGTATTTCATGATGGAAACTAACCCGTATAATCCACGATCCGCAATCTCACGTGCAGTATTCCTAGAAACCCACTTTCAACTTATTGGCACAAGCAACTAACTGCTGATACGTTATTGCACGTAAATGCAACATTTTCTTATCACGTTTTTTTACTGCACTTTATTTGTTAATATGTTTAGCTGTAAACAATGCATTAATCGCGTATTTGTGATTGACGTAAGCGGCCAGTGATTCTGACCGTATACAAGCAAAGTCTTTAAGGTCAGACAGTAGAACTGGCTTTAAGATCGCAAAGAAATTACTCAGAAATAAATGACAAATCAGGGAGAATTTTAAAAACACTAAATATTCTTAGAGCAGAGATAATATTAACTGTAACAACTTCAAATTCGAGCAATATCGAACTCAAAAGGAGGTCGATACCGACTAATCCATATTAGCAGATTCGTGATCTGTAACGTGGGGATACAAATATTCCAGAACGATTTGAATCTCTGACGTTGAACTGACAATACATACGAACTTGCGACGTGAGTGTGCTATTTTTCGCGGTATTATAATGTACCGCAAACGTGGCATGCGCGCCTCGAATTCGACAGTGAGCGATCGTCGAGCGTTCACTAGTGAGTTCACCAAGGAAACGGTTCAAAGCGTAGAACATGCACCAGAGCAGAGAAGGTATATCTATACCAAGTGACGAGAAAAATATGGCACGAGAGCAGAATTCCACGTACGTTCCACTCGGCTCGATTAGGTCAGACCGTTTGTAATGTCGTGCGCTGGAGTCAGCTTCATTCCATATTCCGTGAGGCGCTTGCTTTCAATATTTCCCAGCTCGGTTTACCGATCCGCCGCGCCGTCGATCGAGTGTACCCCTCCGTCTTGCCGAAATCCAGCTCTACTATCGGACTTTGGACTCTGATACCTTTAAATCCAGTCGAATCAGTCCTGCCGATAAAATCCTTTTTTTCACCCTGCGCTGTTGTTCGGTTATATTTTTCTTCTAAATAAGAAGGTCTCATAAATTCTGGTCCTTTATGGACACTGTCGCATAGCAATTGATTTAACACTTTTTGCTGAAGATTATAGTTTAACAGTTTCAATTACTCAAATAAATCAAGAAGAATTAACGTTACATACTACGTAAAAATCGGGTTTATTTGAAATTGAATTTAATAAATATAATGATACAATAATAAAAGTAAAGAGTATTTGGAAAGGACTTTTGGAAAAAATCAGTCCAAAGAAAAGTTTATTCGAAATTCTGCTTCAAATTCATGATAGAGCCGTAGAAAAAAATTAACAAGCTATCAATAATTGGTGAATTTAAGAATAATTTAGCGACTAAGGAATAATAGAATTCATTAATTGCTGTATAAATAGTGCTTCGCCTAATCCTTATAGAGACTAGACATATACGGATCTCCAGCTACAGATTTTTCTCCCAACTCCCCGAAAAGCTTGCAACAGTATTTCACGGAAAAGGAGCGAACGTAGGAGAAGGGTGGAGAGGTCCGGGATCGCTCGCGGCGAGTCACCCCCAGGAGCAGACGTCCTTATTGATGCCTTTTGGGGAAAACTTTGAAAGGTTGTTTCCGCGTGAGGCTATAAAGTGACACTTCCCGCGTGCAAATATAAACTTGTTCGCGGTTGATAGAGCGAATATTACGAGGCGTGCGCGAGAGTTGGTTTGGTGCGCGTGTCAGTGAAAGGAAAGGAAAGAGGAAGAAGCAAGAGGGAAACAGTCGGGATACGAGAGGAAGAAAGAGAGGAAGAAGAAACGGGCGGATATGCGGGCTTCGCCCATGGGAGTATTACGGATTCAAGGTGAGTAGGGGTCCCACGAAGTAACCCGAGACATCAGCGGGGTAATATTTCCATATTCCGATATCGAATAAATGGATCGTTGCCGGGCGCACGACGCGAGTATAAATCCTCGCTCGACCCGTCATGCATCACGAACCGGCCAGAAAAGATTCGGAGCACCACACGCCGCACCGCTCTATGGCTATCGACTCCGGGGGTGTGTCAGGTGTCCTCTTCTTCACTGTACATTCGTTAGTGTGTACGGACTCTTCACTGACTCCCCGCCGATTCCTCGCCAACTCTTCGCGGACCTGTCGCTTATTCTATAGTACTATGTACTGCCCACCGGAAGCTTTCACTTTAATACTAGAACTATCAGACTGATCAAAAGGATTCACTCGCGAAATGCAACTCATAAAACCGTGCGAACAACCATGTTCGATTCAAGTGTTTTTCTTTAATAATCGCGTCAGGAATACTAAATAGACAAGATCAATTTCTCAGGATAATAATTGCATAATGCTTGAAAAACGAATTTTTTATTTAATCCGTAGCCAACGTACCGTGTTCCATGTATTGTAGATAGCTTATTCCGAAATCCATTCATCTGACACTATCGGAATGTCATTCATGTTCCGTTGAATGTCATTCTGTTGGGAAATAAATGGTACATAGCTGAATATCAATTGCAAAAGAAGTAATTAAATTAATAGGGAAATATCTTTTTGGATGTTAATCAAATAATTTGAGTATAAATTGAAAATTATTATGAAATTTATTAGCCTCCTGAAATTATAGTACACTTATATGCGTATATTAAGTAAGATATAGGTAAAATCGTGGTGTGTTCGAGACGCAGAGATTAAAGATTCATGCGATGTGCGTCAGTTTCCTGGGAAATATAAAGGTAAAGGGGAGATGAGGAAAGCAAAAGCGGCTGATCGAGATTCATACGAATTAATCTGTTGTTTTCGAAAAGTCTTGGGTCGCCGATCAACGGCTGACCTGCGCTGTCCTGTGCACGCTGGGTCAACGTATGGGTGGCGAGATAAGGACTGCCACTCCGAAGTTCCGACAGCTGATCAGCATGCGTGGACGCGTTCTCTCTGGTGATGGAACTTCTCGTGCACACGTCAAGTCTCTCTCCTTTTCTCTGGTTAGGTGAAGATTCTGTTGGCGTGCGAAGTTTGTCAGCAAAACGAGTATTCGTAGGATACATACTTCGTCAGATACTCCAGAAAACTGGATTTCTTGATGAACTTTTCAATTTTACATATTTCTATTCTACATATGGATGTAGAATCCTTTCTATTCTTTTATTCTACATAGTTCTATATTAGGAAAGTTATTTCTAATATACAAATATAAGAACTTAAAATTTGCTTTCGCCGAATTATTATATCGTGGATCGAAAAATCCAGTATTATTCCTCTTTACTTACACTTCGCTCAGAGTTCGAAGTATCCGCCTACTGTTTCTTAAATTGTTCTGAGAGCCGATGATTAAATAACAGAAGTTCCATGGGCTGAATTCAACAGTTTTAAATGAATTGAGATTCAGAATGCATGTATCCAGAAGCTGTTCGTGATCTGTTGTACGTTACCATCCCCAGTAAGCGACTCTTCCAAATAAGTCTAAATATCCCAACTACAAGATCGCTACTGCTACTAATCCATACAATAACATTCCAAAGCATTCATCAGTTTTTTTTTCGTACGTACACGCCAGTCTTGTCCACATAAACACCGATTGACATTCTCAGACCGATGTTTTCAGTAACTTGACGATCTTGCCGCCCGATCGGCATCCTCTACGGGCGAAGTACGTATATTCGGAAAAAGATCGCAAACAGTGAATCCGTGATTTCGAAATCTCCACTTCAAAGATGTATCGACGCATTCAAGTGCGCGTCACGTTCACGATCGCACTTAACGATCGTTCAATTACTCGAGGTAGAGGCTTCCCGCTCGGAGTGAGGTCCGAAGGATTCGATTCCCCTCCGGCGGCCCATTCCCCTATGGCACCCATTATTCTCAGCATTTTCACGATTTTCCACCGATAGGGTGGCACGTATGCGCGCGATATCGGTAGACGAACCTTTCGAACGCAGTGGTGGCTGCAATGCAAACTAACCGGACGTCATTGTTTTCGCTGTCCGAGCTCTTTCTTTCTATGTTGGACCTTTTGGACCTCTCCTTCTTCCTGCTTCCCTATCGAACCGCGTATAGTCACCCTTCTTTCTCAGTTCTTCCCTGTATCTTGAGAAAGGGAGAGAAAGAGAGAAAGAACATTCCCAGCGGCACCCTTCCTTCCTTCTTATCCTCTTCTCTTAAAGCGTGCGAGCATTCCGGCTGTTAGCCACGTAGCGCGCATACTTACATGGCTCATGTCCACTGGCCCGTACTTCGACTCCACTGCCTGCGCTCTTTTCCTGACGCTCGCTGCGCCGATAGTTCGACTCGTTAGCCTTTGTTTTGAGAGACGTGAGATGGATAAATATAATTCTTACTTCGACACGGTAGAATGTAATTAACCTGACGCTGCTCTGACCGCGACGCGACGAGGCGCCTTAACGAATCATGGATGGAATACGGTGCACATTTGTGATAGGTCATCCATTTTCGATCGATTAGCTGTTTTCAAATTAGTTTATACTGTCTGAATAATTCAAAATGATACGATGTGATTAATGAAATACTTTGAGAAATAAACTATTTGGAGTGGGACATGCCACCGTGTGAAGTATCCTCCGGCTACTTACACGTACCGTGGATACCTTGCTATAATCTTTTCATCTGAAGCACGCGAAACGTTTCTTTGGGATTCCGATGAATTCCTTGGTGCTTTGTATAATCTAATCAGGAAGGCTTATTCCTGCAGGCTATGTGGCTAGTCATATAAACTCGCTCGGTGATGGTGAAAATGTAAATCGAGGATAAGAGAAGAGCAAATGCAGATTAGACTGCCCATTACCAATCCATACATTTATAATCCTTTACAGAGATTAAGTAGCATGAAAGGAATCTTAGTTTTTGATGATAGTCGAATTTTGCATTTCAAGAAACCATTTAACTATTTCTATTCTTTTCAATCCTATGAGCAACGAAAATGTCGTTACTTAAACAATTAGCAGAAAGAAATACCTTGAAATCAAAGGAATAATTTGCATAACTTTGTATTATTATCCCTAGCCGCAATAACACAGCAGTTCAATTTACTCTGACCAATTTAAAGAGACACGAAGAAAACAACTGTGAGAAAATCGTAGAGGGAATCATTAGTAAAACGTTAACTTTGTAATACAGAGGCGATTAATGCATACGCGTATACGTGCCGATAGGAGTGAAAGGATTAAAATCCTCTGTCCCAAAGTGATATAAGATGCACATTCGCACATTGGCGTTGGCAATAGGCAATGGTTACGGTCGAGCGTAACCGAATCCTCGAGGTGGCTACGAGGACGTATATGAAAAGGTAGAAAGAAAGCTTAGTGGAAAGGGAACCTGGATCCGTGGCCTTGTCTTCCAGGCTCGGGTCGAATGTGTCAAGCATAGGAACGCGTACGACAAGAAAGCAGGGATCGTTGCCAATGGCAAAGTCTGGAGACCAGCTAGTCTTGGACGCGTTGGTCGACGACGCCTTGGACGCTTTGAACATCTTGAACCACCGGCCTAGCGTATCGTCACTACCGCCGCGGCTCTACGGTGCATCGTAAACATGGTGCCCCGCGACTTGTAAATTCACCTCTGGCGTTTTAATGGTCCACTACGCGCGTGTATTAGTTTCAGAGGCATTAATAACGCCGCGGTGAAAGGCTATCGCCGATTAATTAGTCACTTAGCGCGCGCGCGCTCAACCTTAAGATCCTTTGGACCCCATTTTACGCGTGTGTGTGCCCTTGATAGGCTCGTTGCATCGAACGTTTTCACGTATTTTCACGTATTTTCGTGTGCTCGGTTTACACGTTACCCAGTAGGAAGCTTTTAGTAATTCAATAATGGCATCGTCGAAAATTATCTATGATTTATTCAGCTTACAATAATATAACCCCGAAGAAAGTATTTACCGTACAATTTAGTAGCACTTTTATCAGTATTACATTTATTTTACATCCATAGAGAATGTTCATAGATAATCAGCTGAAGTATAACCGTAATAAAAGTAATTAACATTCAAGCTTGTCAAGGATCAACCTTAAATTCCCTGACGTTTATAAATTATAATTAATACAAAGAAAGTACAATTGGAATTCCAAGATAATAGCTCGCGCCTAAAATGCGTACGAGATAATTGGACGATAAGTCGAAGTACGTTTCGCGAGTTGCGTTGGCAGGTCCAAAATAAATAGGCAGATTATCCAGAAAGGTTTGCGTTCAGGCCACAGGTGCCTACGAGAACACAGGTCCCAAGCCTAATTCGTGTCTTCCTTCGCAACTTATAATTCAAGCGCGCAGACTGGAACCAAACTGAACAGAACTACGCTAACTTGCACAACGGTAATTATACACTCCATCCAGCCCCATTCCCGCATACTACCTGGCTGCCAGGCTGTCTGAGTGCCTGCCTGACTGCCTGACTCCCTGACTCCATGGCTCCCTATACACCCCACCGAACCCGCTCCATTCTCTGCCCTTAAATTTCGGTTTATTTATGTCCTGTCCGATGTACTTCACCTCAGCTTCATTCAGTTTTTCAGTCCGCCTGCTGTTAAGTATATTCTATTCGGTTGTTTCCGTTGATCTCGAATCTCGGTGATGTACAGTGGGATAAGATGTATCTTAGTTGGTAGTTGTATACTGTCTTCGAATATTAAGATGGTGCAAAGCAGTATAATTTGCAACATTTGCTAGCGGTTGCACTTTGTGGCATTTCCTTTTGTTTTGAAATTCTTCAAATGTTAATGGGATAAATAGAGTCATTTTGTCTCAAGCTCTTGTGATTTAAAGAAATATTATTGTGTTTTTTTTTGATTGGTGTGAACTCAAAAAATTAGACAAAATACTTGTGCAATATGGAATCAGAAGACATACTGCAGGTGTGTCAATCTTTCTAACAGTTGATACAGAAACAGAAACAGTAAACATTTACACTTAGCTTCATATCTACTAATAACATGTATAATTAGTGGAAACAATTAGTGGCGGCAATAGCATGTATCAGACTGGAATTAACGATCTTTAAACATTTTTTGGTGCACTGGGATACTTTAATCGAATGCTCCCAAGTTTCTAGTAAATATGAGTTCTCTTGAAGTTTTCTTAAGAAATACTAATAAGAATTGAGAGATATTAAAAAAGAATTATAAAAGCGTAAAGCGGAACCGCATTTGCATATCGAATAAAAATGGGGATTGAAAACTGCGAGTGAAAAGTTCACGGGTGAAATTACATTGGAGCAAGCAAAGGGAAGTAAGGCCGGGTAGAATAATTGTTGCATAAATCGCAGAAAGTTTTGGTAATGCTCTAGCCGACGCGATGCTCTCACCGCGTATATATGTATAGTATATAACGGGAGCGAGGATGGAAGCAGACAGAGGCTATCTGTGAGCACAAGGAATGAAATCTACAGTGCGGTAAATTAAAGTGCTCTGTTTTAATGCTGTTATAAGAATTACTACTCTCCGACTTGGCTCTTAAATCTTGCCCACCTACCGTTCCTTTTCGGAGTACTTCTTATTCTATTCCCTCTCCTCCCCCCCCCCCCCCCCCCCTTTCTCACTCTCTCTCTCTCTCTCTTTCGCCTACCATTCCCCAATAAGCCACCAACTCACGGCTTACAGTCTATTTTCCGTTATAATTACATTAACACACCACAATCCCCCTCCCCCTTCGAGCAAAGGAAAAAGTTCGTGAGATTGCCGATATCTGTATGGAAAATCTCAATCGCTCCATAATTATGGTCCACAGCAAAATAAACGCGCGATCTAGTATCTTAGAAATCATAAGTTAGCATTTTTATACATTCTCTTTTTTTTTAATGTTATTCAATAACAGTAATTTCTACTATCTCATGCTGCCTTTATTTAATAATACAGTGTTTTTATTTAAGTGTTCTTTTGTTCTATTACACTAATCCGCTTTCTATTTTATTTCATTGTTGATACTCAAATCTCCGTTAATATGTATTACTAGCCAGGAAGGAACAGTCTCGAGCAGTCGAATTACAGTAGACTTACGAAATTTCCAAGTCTGAAATTTTCCGGAGTGGCATGCATACCGAGACACTAAATCTCGGTAGCTCGATGTAAGTGTCGGATCTCGTGACGTATAAACAACCTAAACGAGCTTTCACTAGTGCGACGATTGCTCACTATCTCGAGATCAAAGTCTCGCGCGTTGGCAGTCATATGAAAGCAGGTAGCCATAAAATTTCCATGCCTCTCCTCGAATGTATTCGGTTCGTGTGAGATGAGCTACGGAAAGCTGATGTCTGTCGTCGAGGTCTCATCTTATCAGCATAGGCTTAATTCTCCCCGGAATTTCCAGCAATTCAGCAGATCCAACAGTACGCTGCTATGGTTGAGGTAAACGTTGCGTGTTAACAAGCGTTTACCCGGTTCCTGTCACTTTGTCAAAGCGCAAACGTATCTTTTTCGTCTCGTAGTCGTGTGCTCCATTTTAAGCCCCCTTTCCAACAATGCTGACGCAGCGACACCATCACCAAATTTACTGTATCTGGCGCCCACTTCTATATTTACGATTCTCGCCACTGTAAGAGCAGAAGATATCCACAGATGCGTTGTGTGTCTCCTTCGTCTTCCACTTGGTTTGCTTTTCCCTTCGACTGACTTCTTCTTTACCCTTCGCCCGCGCTAGAATTAAAACGCGAATCCCGAACGACGGACGTGCACAACGCATCACCGACACACTCGTACATACATATGCCTACCCCAGTGCCAGACGGTTAATAACTCTTAATTAGTCTGGTGACCTGGAGGGACAATAACAGCGATGTACGTTACTTCGTTTGCGTTAGGAATGAGACGACACTCTCTCGCACGCCTTCTGTCGTCGAGTGTTGTGACGTGAGGCTACTAAGAACCTGCTATACATCTTAATGTTTCCAAATCGTATGCATTGTATTGTTTGTCCAGACCAGGAGTGAAGAATGCGCGAACATTTTGCATTAGCTAGGAGTTTCAGGTTCTCTTGAGTTACTTGGGATTTGAAATGGGCTTTGGTCAACCATGAGTAGCATGGGATAAATGTTGACAAACGTGTTTTCAGAGCAAAGTGAAGTGGAAAGGTATCTGGATGCCTGTGGGCTCATGAATCAATCCCTTTTTTTAAATAATACGTAGGCTATCATACTTACATATCTGTTACTTCGGTCGACCTCCTAATCGAAACACGACGTTATAATATTCATAGAATACTTTGAGGCTGTATCACAGTAAATCACTATGGGATATAATATATCATATATCTAGAGTACACTATCGTCATTTCAACTAGTCCTTTCGTTCAAGATCCAGTTTTCAAACAGGTGAAAAAAGAGATTCTTGCACGAATTAAATCGACACATATGTCGGACAGTGGTTGGTTAAAATATAATCCTAGAATTCATTGTGTTATGTAAATATTGATTACTTTATCAAATGTTGTATTAATCATTTTGATTTGGATACTTTTCCATCTTAAGGAAAGATTCATAGTGTTTAAAAATAAGTTTTTGCTCCAGTTTTCCGGTGTTCAAAATTAACGAATGGAAAGAGAGTATGAATAATCATACCTTGACAGGAAGTTTATCGAGCAGGGTTTGAGAGATTACCAAACGTAGCGCTATCGACAAAGGGTGATGCTGATGAGTAAAACGAAGGTAAAAGAGGATCGCGAGAAGAAGAGGTGCACGAAGAAATTGCTATGCGGGACGCGGAGGAGGAGCATATAACGGTAAGGCTCCTCTCGCTCGCAAACGAGCGTGGTGTCATTGTGCCGTCACAATGCAAGGTTATTCATCTTCAATTCTCACGGCGACATCAATCCTATCGCTCGATAGAAATCTCCCCCTTGCTCTCTCGCGCTCTCATCCTCCTTCGCGCGAGAGTATTCCAGCTTCATTAGAAAGACGTGTCCCATGAATATGCGCGATACGAGCGACCTGATCAAACTGCCATATCGCGTCACTGATCCGTGCAGACGATTTTCTCTGTAAACGTCGCCGGCCTTTCCTCTTCTCCCCCTCTCTCTCCCTCTCTTCTCTCACCCTCTCTAAGATTCATTGGCTTTCGCGCGTCCTGTTAATTTTCACAGCGGAAATTGGTCAGTTATTCTTCCATCTTGTAATCAAATTTACAACCACATTTGTATTTTTAATTTAGCATAAAAATGATTCGACAAATTTGTTCCTATTCAGCACACTCGTGTGATCACACTGAGTGTTATAATTTATAACTATGTAGAAAAATAGGTTACAAACCAGACGATATAAGAATCGCAGATAACGATAATCGGTAGATATTTCTCGACCTAATTAAGGCACCACTAGGTTATTTCTTACGAAAGAGGGTGAATATGTCTAAAGAACTCGAGTATACATCAAGAACCTAATACTCAGAGCCTATAATCATTAATCACTCTCAAGAAAAATTCCCTTCGAACCACTGAGATAATTACCTCTGTGTACTATTCGTCCTGTATTCTTATGTAAAAAAATTCTCTTAAGATTCGAATTTTTCTTCGTCTCAGTTCCAAGCACACCAAAGAGTTCCATAGGATAGTCGATATTAGCCGTGTGCAGTACAGAAGTAAAGCGAAACTAGCGAGTACAATATATCAAAGTTTAACGCAGCAGCTAGTGCCATTACCGCAATATTCTCCTAACAGTGGGGTATGTGACCCTCGCGGTGCGAGCGCTCCAAGAATTAGACGTTCTTCTAGGTAGTAGAAGGTTCGTACGGTTTCTACGCTATGGGTATATGTGATATACATATACGTGTCGAGGGATCGCTCGAGTGTAGGTGGACGTGTGTTTAGGGGGTAGCACCTCGCGTGGAATACACGCTGGCTGCTAACTCAGCTGACCGGTCATTAATAAACCGAAGCCATTACCAAGCAACCTCCGAATGTGCATGGCCCTCTATGTGTTGCAACTATGTATGAGTATACATGGCTATGTATCTAAAACCACTATCCTCAGAGTTTCCCTCCTCGATCCAGATCCGAGCTTCAACCCCCCTCTGTTCTCATTCTCGTTCTCGTTCTCCTGTGGCACAACCCCCTCGCTT
Organism: Trypoxylon attenuatum; assembly: GCA_963989405.1. NCBI lineage: Eukaryota > Metazoa > Arthropoda > Insecta > Hymenoptera > Crabronidae > Trypoxylon > Trypoxylon attenuatum. The sequence goes on from OZ022491.1 coordinate 14,928,174, forward strand.
CCTCTTCCTCTTCCTCGTCCGGAACTGAGCGACCGGCCTGCCATGCCGCCAAGTCTAGCTCTACTCGACCAGTTATACTCGACCCACCCCCTTCTCCAACCAGCTCCTATGTCATTTATAAATGTCCTCGCGAAATGACCCGTTCGTCCATCTCATCCCTTAAGCATGGTCATTAAAGTCCGCCATACTTGACCACTCGCCACGGCGAGAATACTTTCAGCCACTTAATGGAATGATTTACTCCCTCGGACTCCTTTGATTTTGGAGGAGTAGTCAGATTGCAGTTTAGTTCAACTGGAACTTCTCTAATGTACCAGAAGTACTGTGCAAAAGCCATGGAACAGAGGGTGTAAGTTGTATTTTAAGATGGAATCAGGATAAATGAAATTCAATGTTAGATCTGTTTTAAGTGATTTGATATTTAGAATGACCAGTCAATTGATCATTTTAGTCATTTAGTAATGAATACATGGTGAGATGAAATCCATACTGGTTATTGAATTACTTGATTAAAATTATTAGAAACCTCGTATAGGTTGCGTGGTTTAATGGATGAAAAATATTGGTTCGAAAAATGGAAAAATGGTTTCGTACAAAGAATAGGGGTTTTAGGTAAAAGAAATTAATTTACATATCTAGTGTTCGCGTCATGCGATGCCAGTGACTGAAAGACTTACTATGCACTGTCCGTTACCTTTTGAGGAGATTCTTGAGCGTACTATTATGCAATTCGCGCTGCTTTTCTTACGCAGCTCGAGACGTTCAATTAATTAAACATTTAGTGACCGTTCGCGACGTTTCGCGAAGGCGAAAACAAAAAGTATGCTTAAAAGCAACTCGATTCTTTTCCAATCGAGGAATCGAGAATCACAATGACCTGGGTTTCTAATCTAAGTCGATGCACGATGCAATTGTTACATATGCTCACATGCCGTCATGCCTTCTTCCAAGTACGAGTTCAACATGATAGACCTTCGAGAATCCACAATCGCGTATTTTTGGATTGCAGACATGTATAATACGTGTAGAGAACAAGTGCGAAGCATATAAGTATCCTTGAGAACGCAGTTTCATAAAAATAAAGTATTATTTAAAATCAATCAACGCGATTTTATAATAAAATTAGTATCTTACAAAGTAAACAATGAGCCAAAATATTTTTCTAACTAGAGTATAGAATAGATAGTAATCTATATCAAGTCAGAATTTTCATTTTTGAGTCAGATTTTTACTGTTTACAGTAAGTTTGAAAAATGGTTCTTAAAGGAATTTTCAAGCTACAGTGCATATGCTGATACTAGTGTGTACGTATACATCTTATATTGAGTCATTCGAAGGAATGGATATCTTCGATTCATGGTCGGAGAATAATAGAAAGTTTTACTTGTCGTCGACTCCCTTGTTGGATTTGAGGGAAAATAATACGATGACACACGCGAGCCATTGTTCCCAGTGGACGATGCTCCACGAGTAAACTATTGTCAGCCCGATTTTACCTTTCGTTTCACGTAGCAGACATTTTCTCGAATTACGAAAAGATCTCTGGAATTATGATTTTTGTGTCATATTTAGTGATGCGCAACGGGATCCGCGTAGCTTGCAAGGAATTTTAAAGAGTTCATATAAATATACTTGTATATAAATCGAAACGTAATTAAGTTGGACCACCACAAAGTTGTTGTTATTATTGTTAATTAAGAAAATACCAATTTATAGTCGCTCAGAACTATTAACAAAAGAACTATTAATAAAATTGTGATATTTTCTACATGGTATTCAAAATGTAGCCTTGTCCAATACCTTTAGCCCAAAAACACATGTTACACGTTTTTTACTCAAATCTAAATAACTTTATATAATCGATTTTCTAATTTTCTTTCGAGCATGCTTGTTCTGACAATCGGATCTATTTATATTGCAAGCGAATGGAACAACCATTTCATTTTATAACTTGTTACACGGGGGCGAAGTTGTATCCAGTCGGTCACTCATCCGTTTGGAGTGTCACGGCAGAAAAGTCAGAAGTGGTCATGCTCTCGCGGATGGCGCACTAGTCGAAAAGCGATCGGGCAATAGATATTTTAAGCCATAGGTAGTAGCCGACAGTATTTTCACGAGTTTTTCATCGCGGATGATCGATATGCGACGCGAGGCTGGATCGCGCGAACGCATCGAAAAATGGTTGAGTAGAAAAACTTGTTCGTGTCAGTGGACGGACTTGGTGACACCTGTTAGCCCGCAAAATTTGATCGATTGACGATGTTTCGATGCTCCTCCATAAGTTCCGAATGGGGAAGAGTCGAGGAAAAAGTGCATTTGACAAACAGTTATGGTATAGTACCATATAGGGAATACATACATATATACATACATGTATATATATGTATGTATATGCCAGACGGACGTATCGCGTAATAGAAGGTGGCTGGTCTACGCGGTTTTCCTGAAATACACGGTTTAGCTCTCAGAATTGACGGACGTCTACGAGATCCGCGTGGAAGATGCGCCTTATTCTCACTGTTTCTCGCGAAATAAAATCTACTCTTGCAACACCATGACTCTACCAACCAAGAATTGTGTAACTTTCGCGTCTTTCTCTCCAATAAAAATCACACTCCTGCAACTCCTTATATTATACAAATAATTTTTACCTACTTAGCTCGTTATTAAAGAACTCAACAGACGAATCCTTAGATTAACATTTTACCTGTATTTCGGAAATATCAAATCGTTTGACATAGGAACACACATGCTTTGAAATATTTAACTTTAACTTTTGTTCGACGAGGAAAATAAGCCTCCTGAGAACCTTTCCTGTGGTCACGACGCACACTCTCGTCCTCGTCGTCCCCATATTCACACCCTTTTCATACGCGGTCGCGGCAGAGCCACCCTATACATCTGACAAGCCTCGTCTGAGGCTCTCGATATTCGAACATAAAAATGAACTCTGTCAACGCGACACGCCAGAGGGGCCAAGTGGGGCCAACAGGGGTTTCACTGGCGAATTCATAGATATCCCTATGTGATCCCTATTCGTATCGCGTGTTAGCACACAGTACTCAGACGACCAGAAATATGAAGTTCGACCTATCCTCTTTTCATTAGGACGAATCGCTTACCAGCCCTACGGTCAACGTTCTTCGACCACTAAATACGAATCCTCACGTGTATGTATGTATGTGTGTGTGTGTTTGTGTCTCTGCAGTGCAGTCTGTTACTCATACATAGCCTGTATGCGTATCATTTAACGCGGGAAAACGGTTGGCGGAAAATGTATAAACAACGGATCCGTCGATATATTATAGATGTGTCCAAGAGAGAGGGAATGGTCTACTTCAAATTTTCCGACCGTTTCATTTTAATCTTTAATACCTCGAGAGCCGGTTCAACGAACGAGAACGAGCGTCCGATCGATTCGTGAAAGCTCGTTCCGAGAAATGATTGGCGAGCTTTAAATTGTCCCATAAATATAACCGATGCATCAATAATGCAGTTGTACTATCAGTATATGGAGAGAAAGAGAGAGAGAGAGAGAGAGAGAGAGAAAGATAGATAGATGGATATAGAGAGGGAGAGGTAGAGAGATGCGAGGTTCTGTATCAAAGTAATGGCGGTCTGGTGGTGGCTAGCAGCCCTGATCGTAGGGATCACGCCGTTTTCGGGGGTATGCGGGGCCCCATATTGCGGCCGGGATGTTTCATCAAATATGTAGGCGGCATCGTGCTGCTATCAGATACGCTTCAAAATTCATGTCGATCGGCGCGCCGCGGCCACCGATTGAAAAGCTCCCGCTCAACTGGGTATAACTTTACGAACCGCGGATCCGAATATGACGCCAGACCACCCGCACCATTCGTACCATCCACACTATACCAATCCTTCCAGAGTGTGCTTGAATATTTAACCGGCCAAAGTGTTCCTTTAAAGACTCCTGGGAACAAATGCATCTGGAATTTATGATTCCCCGACGCAATCACGACCCCACTTTTAAGTTGGGAAGGAGTCTGGATACTTGTCACTTTTTGTCGAGCGTTTAACATTCGCGTGTTAGTCTCTTGCTTATATCGAGTGTCATTTCTTAATGGGTTTCAACACTCGTACAAGACGAATAAGTTTGTGAGAACATTAACACAATTAATTATAATGTTATAGTAACGAATTATGTATAGTATTATTATAGACGTTCACAGGGTTATAATTAGACGAGTTTAGGGAAATGGTAAGAATGGTAATACGTCAGTAATAAGAGATTGAATCAAATAGAGAACACATTGGAAAATTAGAAACATTTCTTTATTGAATTTGAGGAATGCTAAGTAACCAACCAAGTTGATTTTTTATCTCATTATATGGTCTGTAATTATAAAGAAATTGTTGAGATTGGAAGATAATTATCAGTAAGTGCTCGGAACCAATCTCATTGATGTCAGAAGCCAAATAGCTCTCACGTTCGCCTTTATCCCATCGCTGTCGGACGATTTTCAGGGAAAAACCGGTGTGGACGTGTCTCGGGGAAAAAGCCGTTTAAAATTCCGTGGATGAGCCGGCCACCGCGGAGAAATTTCATAGCTCATTAGGAAGCTCCTCGGAGAGCACGTATCTCGTTGTGCTCGTGGCCGTGTCGATCAGTTCACAGGGAGAATAGACTTGGAAGTTGCAAAGCGAACATACGCAGGGTATAGAGCTCATACACTCTCACGGTGCGCGAATGGTCACTAACGTGGTCGATAGCGTGGCTTTAACGAATCGCGATGCAAATGACAGCCGGTCGAATTGGCTACCCAGGACACGCGTCAAGAGCACGGTTGCACGCGATCCCCCGGATATTGAATTCCAAATTCCTCGATTATCGGTGGCACTGCTCTATTTGTTATACTATCTGGGAGCGAAGCACGTATGCGTAGCTTGCGATGAGTGGAGACTTGCGAGCATGCCGCTAAAATATGTCGTTTACGGTGACGTGAAGGTACGCGACGAGTGCGTCGCATATGTAATTCCTACTTAGAGTCACCATTACGGTAATATACGGCACATTAACCAAGTTTCTACCTTCGATAGGGGAACTCGACTGGCTCGACGACTCTTATATGCTCTTTCTCTCTCTCGTTCTCCGGATCTCGCTATCCCACTCTCTCGCGGGTATCACCCTCGGTCGGAACTTACTCACTCGCTCGTGTTTACCTTTTTCTTCCCACTGGTAATGGTGCCTGGCTGCGCGGTTCACGTGTTCGATTCGTCAGGTGTTTTCAGGCTTCTCACCGGATATGTACGTTGGTGTAAAATGAAAAAGGGTATTCTTGTCGTTCGGGTCCAATATCTGACGGGTGGGTGCATGGGCCGCATGGAATTCCGCTTCCTGGCACGGAGCACCGAGCACGGTTCCCAGGATCCCGCTGACACTTAGCTCGGTTGCTTCCAAATCGTGTGTGCCAGGAAAGTCAGTGTCGACCTGTCCTCTCGGAATTTGGCAAGGTGACGCAAGTATCCGGACGAACGTTTGACGGACTGGCCGTGTCAGGTCGTTGGAAGACCCGAGGCTCTCTCTGTCTCTATGTATTTGCCTTTTCGAATTAAAGCCATCGTATGCTATGTCTCTTCGATCTGACTAGAGAAGGACAGAGAACGAGAAGGAGATATACCCTGGATATCTTGTTCCTCCTCTCTGTTCTTACGTAGCCGGTTAAGCCGGGTAGTACCGGAATGTTTCTGGTACGAATGGCACGGCAATAGACGTTACGATTTGATAGTGGATTCGATGGGAGCTTAGCTATTCGCATCAATAGAGCCTTTCGGTGGCTCTAAACCGTGTAAGGCTATCGAGAGTTCTGCTACAACATTCCTGTCGTCTTTCTCCCCTCTCGCGCGTGGTACGGTGGCTAGGACCTCTGCATTAAGCATACGAGCATTAAGTCTTAGCCAGAATCCAGCTTGGACTTGGTACATTAAGCGCTTTCCACCTTGGCCGAGCTAGGAGGATCCCGTAAACCTTCCAGGCTGGGCTAGGCGTACCGAGTAGAACGGTCCTTAGACGAAATTCGCGTCCGACTTCTTCGACGTGCAACTACCGAGTTCCTCAAGTCCAAATTCTCTTCAGATATCCACCTTAGCGCCGTCTGCCAATAAAGGGTCGAGCAGTCTCCCTCGACCCCGAGGCCCGAACCTCGAACCTCGAGGCTCGAGGTTCGAGTGTGTCCGGTGTAACTCGGTGATCTCCAACTATCCCATAGGATTACCAACTATTCTCGAAGACGGGGCCATCGGGGATTAGAGCTGCCGGTGGCTGGCCCCATCGTCCCTTCCGCCAAGCACGCCTTTCCATGACCATCGAAATCTCTCCCTTTCTCCTCTTTCTCTTTCTCTTTCTCTTTCTCGCTTGCCTTCCGCTCCTGAGGATCCCCTAGTCCTAGAGCTGGAACTGGTGCTCCAGCAGACCGACTAGCCATCACTACCACTACCAATGCCAAACACCACTACTACCATTACTACGCCTCTCCATCGACTCTCGACGCCCCAGGACCCGCACCACCAAGCCAATATCAATTATAAGAGAAGACAAGAGCTCCGCAATCACGCTCGGGCAGACCTTAACGGATCAAAGCTCTTCTAGCTCGCGGTTGTGCGGGATCACCAGTTTTTAGATAAGAAATACTTCAATTAACCGACTCTTCCGGCTAGAGGTCCTGGACTCTGACCCCTAGCCCGACTCCTTCCTAACCACCCCCCATTGCACCAGACTCTTCCGCAATTCCGCGAACGAAACTGTATTGCTGTTGGATTAGGCGAATATAAATCTCTCTGTGGAGATTGCCGAGCTTTCATCCCTCAGTTCACTCGAAACCACTCTGCACAGCGAGTACGACGATCGGACGAACTTTCAAACCACACCTGATCATTTCGAATCAAAGGTGGAGAATTTTGAAGATAATTCGAATTTTCTCGAAATTCTTCGATATTTTGCGTCTTAATACCATGGGACAAGAAATAATGGATATTAATACAAAACTGGCGTGTGTTAATTGCACCCGTGGCAAAATTAAAACCTTTCGCTTCATACTTGAAGATAGTGCCATCAGAAACCTAGGCATTTGTCTAATTCCATTGAGTCTTAAAAAGTTATTTAATTGTGCACATTGGATAAAGGCAATATTCGCTAATTTTACGTGATGAAATTGTTGTGAAATCCAGCAGGAATTAGAATAGCGATAGTGGGACGAGTATACGAATGGATTTTCGTCCTTGTAATCTCATGTCAGTTGATTCCAGAAGAGTCTTTCTGTTATCGTTTGATTAAGGACTACGACCGACACGAGTGGATCCGTCAGATGGAGGCAGAGTATTATCTTTGATCCTCCACACGTGTAGACTGATTCTGTTCTAGTTATCACGTGCCGCCACAGACTAGAGTCTTACTATCGTATCATTTTCCTTGTTTCTAGCCAAAAATACGGTTTGGTATTCTTCGCTTACACTGGAACAATGTTAATGAAATATTGAAAACTATTATTTCAAGCTTATGAATAATTCACGCTCAATGCGATATAAGCCCTTTGTAGAATACATAAAAGAATCGAGTTGAGAATTTCGTCACTGTAAAGACTCGACAGTAGAGTTCTTGAAGTCGACACGCGTGCATAGCCGCCGTTAGGCAAAATTGGATAATAATCCAAGAATCGTGAACATTTCTCTTGCCGCGAATAAGAATCTCAATGAGGCGAACTTTCCGAGAGTATCATTGGTGACAGGGAGCAATTCTGAAAGTCAGCCGCTAAGCTCTACGCTCATGAAATTATAATTTCCCTAGCGAAACTCGGGCCGTAAGGAGGGAATGAGGAATCGTAGAATGCTAATACAGTTTATATACCCTCCGTTCTTTCCGCCCGTATGCCAAAGGCGATTCAATATTCGAACGATTCGACGTATTTACGCGGCTTACAATTTAAGCGAACCTACGAGACACGGACGAGTGCCACCGTCGAAATTTCCATAAAGGTTAAGGCGCAGTTTCGTGTGGGTTAAAGCGCTTCCTGTCATTCGTAACCCCCATAACTACATATGCTCGTCGCGCTGAAAACACGCGGCCCATAAGGCGACGCTTCCTCGATCTGCAAAACCGTATTTACCGTGGCGCCCCCCTGTTTCTTCGAAATTCGTGAAGACATTTATGAGGATGTGGCTCCAAGATCTTATCGTGTATATGAAAAATTCAACGTTTCATGTGCTCCGCAATGTTGCTTCACCGTCTACCTTCACGTTCCATCGTCACCCTGGTGCCCTAATCCGGATTAATTTATTGATTCCTGTCAAATTTTTAAGAGTTCCTAAAATAAATTTCCTGGAAGCCGTAGCAATTTGGCAAAAGTCTCGAATGAGTTTGAGTGAACGTGTCCACCAACCGGAAGTACCGCGAATACTACTGCCTTTTTCTTTGGAGCACGTATCTCTTCGTTGTCTTTTATTATACTTTATTGCACGGTGTGCTGGCTGTGACTCCTCTTAGGAATAAAAATATCCGATGGTTTTTTTATTAACCGATGCCCAGTCTCTTATTTCCTTTGGGAATTTCTGGTCAGTTTCTTCATATTATTCGATAGAGACTCGCGAGGAATCCTGATGTTCGAGAGCGGCAGGAAGCTACAGTGAAAACAGAAAAAGTGAAATACGACTACAGACTCGAGGGGTCCAAGGGGGAAGAGTGCGAGATAGTAAACACCCTCTACAATTCACTGCAAAGGAATTAACAACGACGTCTTTATAGTTGCGAGCCATAAAAAGTTGAAACGAGTTTCGCCCTTGGAAAGGCCCAATCGTGAAATAAGGACTTCGAGTTTTTCGATTTCGCGGCCTGATAGCGTGGTACGTTTCTTTACCTGGGCTACGCTCGATTGTCTTAGAACCCTATGGAACCCCGCGTTCACTTAGTTTTCATTGTCAGACCCGATATATGTAATATAATATGTATCGTGGTCTGTGACTCCCCATGGTATCCCTACTCGGACTCTATCTTCTCTTCTCTGCGACATTCTCCGAAACTCAACTGGCACGTCCTCGACCTTAAGTAAAATTGAGTTCGTTCCTTTTCGCCTGTCGCTTTTCCTAGTTTTTCCAATCGTACGGAAGACTGTGTACAGACCCGCACTTCGTGTCCCTATCAATTACGAACAGGGTTGTCCTTTGTCAAGAGAGTCCGGTAGAGCCTCTATCGGACTAACCCTTTCTCCAGAAACTTGGAGCATTAAGATAACGATCGCATTGGAGAAACTAACAGGACCGATTGATACAAAGCGGCGGATTCGGAACACGAGATAACAAATGATTCTGACTGTATACATACATACATGTATATCGGCATGTACTATAGACACTGGCGCCAGATTAGAGGCAGTATGTGTCTCATTTCGCAATAGGAGTAATTCGCACTAATGCACGTTCACATACGCGAATCCTACTTCCTGACATCCCACGATGCACTAGGATACTGCCGATCCTATAAATATTTGAGACGAATACAGTAAGTTTGCACCGAGTATGCTCGATACATCTCACGGGAGCGACCAGTGGCGAGGGTACTTCCGCGAGTTCTTTTTCTATTATGCCGTGATTTTTTATTGACGAAGTGGACACTGCGGCATCGCGAAGGGTCCGAGGACATCTATTACTTTGCTGCTCGGCCTTTCTCCCTGTTATACACCCCCGGCATCATGCCATATTCGTGCATAAAAAGAGAGAGGAAATACGAGAGAGCGAGCACACGAAGACCTTGCGACCCTAATTCTCCGAGGGTAGAAACTTAGAAAGAAGGAGGACATAGATCGACCAGAGAAAGACGCAGAGTTAGGCGTGCGCGCGAGAAGCAAAGAAAGAGGGTAAGGATCGTCGTCGTGGAAGGTGTAGAAGCGAGAGGCAGAACGGGTCAGTTTTGTCCCAAGCGTGCAATGCTCGGGGCCATAGATCACGCAATATCAGTTGTCAGGCTGGCCCGAACGGATCGAATGGCGGAGGCGATGGGGTGGACACGGGACTGCCGGGACAACTGGACACTGACTGTCCCCGAAGTGCGAGTGATGACCCCCCGGGGAACCCCCGTGGCCCATGCAAAAACGCTACTCGCCTGATTCCCTCCTCTACACCCCCTTCAGTTTCCTCCTCTACCACCCACCCCTCTTTCGTTCGCTCGATCTCTCTACACTTTCACCTTTTCTGTTTATGGCGAAGGACACATAAAAAGGAATATGTAACGAGCACCGATAATTCACGTTTCTCTCTGGTGGTTCCAGAACCGCCTTCTCGCTCCCTGATTCCCCCCTTCTCCGTTACCCTCCTGCCATCGGGGGGAGAGCTTTTTTTATCGGTCTAATCCTCGGACACAGCGCGATTCGGGAGTCTGCTGATGGAGCCTGCTCGAGGGTCTCGATATGGTTTGATGGGACCACCGCGAGCTGTCGGGTTCTTCTTCTTCTGTTCGTCCCTTTCTACCGGCTCGCTTTTCCCTGCAGACCACGCGAATGCGAGATTGCCTCCGGTGGTGTCTCCGGGGCTCTCGACGATTCCTTCTTGACTTATTTATGCGATTGCCGATCGAATCCATGTAAAACAATGTTACGGATGCGCGAAAACGGGGTGGCTCGAAATTGCCTGACGTCCGATTTCTCTTCTGTTGGCCTCTGACCGTTTCATCCCCACGGTTACCAAGCTACGTATACTAGAAGAATGAACCGCGAGGTTGAAAATCGCGGGGTTCACACTTTCTCGCCAGTGCATCCCTTCTAATCGGATTTCCAGACGGGAGGGGAGAAAGGTGAATCACATTACCAGTAGAAATCGCATTAGAGAGGCGTCGAGAGGCAGAACTATCTCGAAGAGAGAATCGGAGAGTCGCTATTTCGGTGACAATAATTGTAACGTGTCCTTGAGCGGTGAATGCATCTTCGTTCGCTTGGTCCTATATATACTAGAATAGGCAGATCGAATAATTCTAAGCACTTTGGGTAAGCTCCTCGCAAGCGCGACCCGCTGCGCTGGCCCTTTCGATGTCGTCGACTTTTTTCTCTCTGTCGCGGCAAGAGAGGGAAAGATAGTAGCATTCGGATCTTCTCGATCCGCCTATAGAAGCGTCGTTGGACAAAGCGACAGCGGTCTCTAAAATTAGCGTGGAACAATGCACGTGGCCGGATTCAGACAGAGTTAAGTGTCTTCCTTGCCCACTCCCCTTTTGACTGGTGGTCGAGACCCCGTCCTGCCTCCTCCTTGGCTTCCCTGTACTCTCCTTAGCTGCCGCAGCCGCCACTCCACGCGATCTCGATTTCGTTCACGCTACCCTGCTGCCGTTTGCGTTTCTTTCTCATTTTCCTTTTAGATCGCGGTTCTCTTATGATCGAGCCGTGGATCCGCTGTTAGCAGAAATCGCATGCTCGCTCAGCCAGACCGACTGGGATCGCGACCGGGTTGAGCTGTTCGTCTTCGTCTCTGACGGTGCTGACGCATTCCGACGTTGCATATCTATCTATAGACAATGAGACACGATGGGAAGACGGGCCTTGCTGCGGCGTGCGAACGACCCAGAACGATTCTTCGATACCCACTCTTTTCGAGCTTCCCCTAACTTTTTTACCTCTTTGCTCCTACTCGTTAGACCGCGCTTTTTCCCTTGATTTGTGAAGTATGCGCGACTCTATGGATCTATTGCCTTCTTCTTTCGTTTTCTACTGCTGCGCGCGGTATGCACTGGGACCAGACACTTTTTTGTCTGCATTCTACTCCGAGTGCTTTGTACCATGATGACACGGTTAATGGTGCGCGAGTTCTTCTCTGGATATAGCGAACCGAACATGGACATAAATTTCTAATGATAATATCATTGAAACTTGTCCGGAATTATAAAAATCAGTTTGCTATTGACGAAGCGGCATTACCATGTTGCATTTATATTTTCTCACATTGATATTACGGAATTAATAAGAATCAATATAATCCATACTATAGTTACGAGGATCATTATAAAATAGGATTTTTATTGTAATAGTTGCGCAACAGTTCTCGTCTTACAATTAGTATAGAATAGTGATAATCGAATGAAAATTAAAATATTCTACTGTAGCCAAAATATTTCGCACATATGAAGCCAATATGAAACTTAATCAATTATTTAAGTATTCTTCTCTTCTAAAAGCTGTCACAATAACCTTAATTTATTTGATAACTATTCCATCTGCCTCCTGATCGAAAGTCATCCATAAATATGCACTCCGCCGATTATAAGGGTCTCGATGAAAAAACGACAATAGAACGCATGCCGTATTCGAGGGAAGGTAGAATAATCGTGCGAGGGAGTAAACAGCCCGGTTGGGAATGAGGAAGGATCGGGGATGGATGAATCGGGCGTTTTTGGAGAAATGCGGGGGTGGGGAATACCGGTGCCGTGAGCCAAAGGTCGAGAGCTTGGAGAATTAGGAAGATGAGCAGTGGGAGGGGTCGAATGGCGCAGATACCGCGGCAGAAAGTTTAGAGTTAAATTTGCCGTAAAATTATTGACGGAAGTCGAAGCGAGTACAAATCATAACGGTCCGTGAATTCGTACCACGGAAATCCATGCTAGTCTCCCCTTTCTTCGACCCTTCGCACGGTAGACTCTTCTTCCACCCCTGATCTCACCCTTGCATCGAGACTCTTCCGCGTTTCTCCATCCTTTTCCGTCTCCTTCTCCTTCTTGATTCAACGAACTCGTCGAAGAACGTTCGATCACTCTACATCACCCAAATGACTCTGGTTCTGTCCTCGTGTTCGCTTGTATCTACACGTCCTAGACAGTTGTGTGCGTGTCGCTGAACCCCGCGGATCCATCCTCTGGATTATCTGCCGTGAAATTGTCTGATTTGCCTCGCATTTTCCACGGCACGCTATTTGTTTCGTCGCGTTCCTCGCGCTACCATTCGACGCGTAGACCAATATGCATGTGGTTATGGCTTGCGATGCAATTCCACTGAATGACGTAATTGTTTAGCAGAATCGATTGCCGGTGATTGCCCTGACTGACTGCGAAATGGTACGCCGCTACTCGCGCTTGATCGCTGTGCAATTATTATAGTTCACTGGGATCGAAAGAATTCGAGTGGTTTAACGCGAATTCCGTAATCTATGTAATTCTTCGTCGGTTTCCCATGATATGGAAAGAGGTACAATACTTGACAATGATAGTTGAGAGACGGTATTACACCTGGAACGTTAACAATTTCTTCTCTATCGAATACGGTTCGCGAAAATGAATAATAAATTAAATTGAACAAATCAACATAAATTGTATTGAGGAACGAATTTGATTGACTTTTCTTGACATATAAATACATTGCATGAATAATTTTACAATATATTTCACATAATTATTCGCATATTTCTTAGACCCATGGTATAAAAATTTATAATTATAAAGCCTTTTACTGCGTTTTTAAAGTCGACTTTTCTTGTTACGATGTAGAGAAATAATTTCGATGAACGTCAATAATGTTAGCATTAAACGTGATCGTTTTCGCGTGGTATCCTTACAATTTACACTGGTTGCTCGAGGGTTAGGCTCTTCCAAGGCGGTCGTCTAACTTGTTAGTGTCTGGAGGAAGTCGCGGTGAGGTGACACGTCGTAGTTGCCAGGGCCCATGCGGTTATTCGGTTAACCGAGGCGACCTGTTAACCGAGCTGCCGGTTAACCGATTCACAACTAATCCCTTAAATTTGTTACACACCGAGGCCTGTTAACCAATTAAGTGCAATAGATACACGTGCGCTGGGAGGCGAAAAGCGAAATAAAGGGCTGCGGGGGCGGACTCACAATCAGCTGGAACGATAAGCTACAGCGCAGCAGAGCTCGCTCTCAATACAGTAGCGCGTTTGATATGCACCGGAGATGCAGAAACCCGCGCTCTTTCCGGGAAGCAAACACTCTGTGTTAATTAACATTCGTCAGATACCAATACATGCTGCAAACTAGTTACAGCACGATCGTTACCGCAAAGCGTAAGGGCAATTTTGTACGTACGATGCATCGTGTTGTGATTAAAGCATATTTGCTTGAAACCTCAGGTAACGAAGCAGTTAAACTAACAGGTCGATCGTATCTTATTTTTGGGACATGTCGCATGAATATATCGTTCCTGATCAGTTATTTTTGTATTAAAAACTAATTTTTGATTTGTGGAATATTTGTGCCTTTTTCTAGAATTTCTCTATAGACGCTATATGTATTGATATTGTAAAGTTGAAAAATAGATATTCAGAAGTAGTTTTCAATTTTATATTTTTCTAAAGCTCAATTATTATTTTTATTATTCGTCTGTAGTTTTACTGTTAATATAACTACGAGAACTTAATTGTAAGTCAGTATGTGTTACTTAAATTATATTCGAAATCCCAGTCAGTGTTTGGCTACAGTTATATTAATACTCTAAGGTTTCCATTATCAAAACTACAAAGATACATATGTAAATTATTACTTTTATTTCTTTGAAAATTGATCTTTTATAGCGAATAAATCCCTATCTAGAAAAATACAAGCGAGTGTTGGAATTCACCAGCCAGCAATGTTTCCATCTAGCCTCTCTACTTTCTACGTTAAAAGAGTAAAAGCCGTGCCGGACTTTGGCTGCTTATCTTCCGGCTTTATGTTGGATTTATGAGGAGGCAAATGGAAGAAAAACATGACTGGCGCGTGTTTATTGTCGACGTGTGCAGCGTTGCGCGGTGGATACGCGCTGGTGGCATAGGGCACCGCGTATTCTCTTCCACGGCCGCGCGACCGACTGGCCGGTCAGGTTGTATCTTTGCCACGAACCTTTTCCTCGCACCTTTGCCATCTCTTTTTCTTTTCTAACTCCATCTGACGTTACTTCTCACGTTACTCCGCGGGACTCAAGACTTCCAGACACACGACACGTAGAGGTATAATGTTGAGCACTACTCACAACCGACCGCGACAGTACCTACATACGAGTATAGTATGTGATTCTGCACTCGCTGTGGTCTACTGTGCACTATACCATTTCTCCGTGAACCATTAGCGCGTGAAATACTTGAGATTCGTCGACGAAATGCCTCCACGTGGAGTTCGATGTTCCAAGTCTTCTTAAAGAATCTCGTCTATGTAAGCAGTCACATGTACATGCAAAGAGAGACTCTTTATCCAGAAACAAATTATTCTGAGAGAGAACGATGAACGAAAAATAGATATTGTCATATCATTTAACTTTTCCCACGTTGACAAATTTAGGATCTAAGTTCTCCCAGTTGTGTTGTTTACTCTACATAAAGACATCTATAAATAAAAATCTGTTAAAGCTTATTTACTGATATGTCAGAGTCATCGGATGCAGGTAGGCCAAAATTAATCGGGTTATGATGACTACTACTAAAATAACAGAGCACTAATTTCAGTGTTTCGCACCATGAAAGGCATACAAGCCACACGTATCGATTCCTCAAAAATGCATTCTCTTCGTCTCGTAAACTTACTCGGCAGATAGGGCGTGCGCGAACGCGAACCGAGGCGTTTCCCCGGAATCTTCTTCCATCGGGACGAGATTAACGCGAGCTTGGAGCTCTCGCAGCGAAGGGCACTCGCGATCGCACGGCGCCGTACCGCGCCGTACCGCGCCGCTAAAACCCTTGGCAAGGGGTCAGAGGCGGAGGATATAACCAGAAGCACGGATGGAGAAGCAAACAGGAAAAAAGAGGATCTCGCGCGCGCGCACGCGGCACGTATATCGATTTAGGCCCAATAAAAAAGTCATTCGAGAGCTGCAAAAGCATCGTATTGGCTGTAAAACGTTTGGCGGGTGATAACATCCAGCGGCAGTTCGCGGATGGGCGAGTGGTGGGTGGCTTCCTGGCTGGCTGGCTAGCTGGCTGGCTGGCTCACTGGGTGGATATCGCAGCTCTCCTCTATCTTTCTCTCTCTCTCTTCCTCTCTTCTTCCCTCGTTCCAGTATCTCTCGCAGTCTCTCGGTTTTCACCTCTGTCCTGGTCGCACTCGCGGATCAAGGGGGATGGCCGATACTGCCGAAGCCGAGACCGAGGTGCAAGCCTCCAACGAAAGAGGGAAGAAGACGAGGCGCCGAGTGAAAAGGAGGAAGGGCCAAAAAGGGAGACAGAGAAAGCGTGGATACTGAGGATCAGGCCGTTATTTAGTTAATGACTATTCTCTCGCTCGTAGGCGCTGCCAGCCGGCGCGGCCAGCTTGGAATACAAGATCGTGTTTTAAATGCTCGGCGTGCTGCTGCTGCTGGTTGCTGCTGCTGCTGCTGCTGCTTCTGGTTGCTGCCGCCGCCGTTGCTGCTAACCCCGGATAGGTTGGATCCGGGTCCGGTGGCTGGACAGTTGCGCAGGGTGCCCCCGGGGGGTATACTACCTCTTTCGTTGCTATCGCGTGTATATATACGTATAGCGAATGCCAGCAAAGGTGTACACGCCGGTATTGTACACCTATGCATGTATATATCCTTGGCCTGGCTACCACTGGTAAAAGCGCGTCAGGGTTTCGGCCACGTAGCGCGCACTCAGCAATATAAAGACGACCAGGAATCTTACGTATGCCCACGTCGAACCCACCGTCGCCACCGCTGTCGCGGAAATATTACGCTCGGAGGTCTAGGAATTCTGCTGTAGCACTGGGATGCCACCGTCGTCAAATGACGACTCCCAGCGAATTGACTGCTCCTGTACTTCCATTTCATCCTGTAGGGACGCGCAGCAAGACATTGCTAATGGCTGGAGAAGGAGTTATGAAGAATACATTCCTCTTTGGATCCGTAAATCCTTGGGTTCTAGTGCCCAAGATCATTTCGATCCGCGTAGTGAACGCGTCGCGCATGGTATGCAAATTCAGCTTGGAATCGGTAGTGCGATAGCGCGATGCTCGCATAACCGAGCCCATGCAAACGAGCGAGCGTCGCGTCGTGGTATCTCCAAAAATGCCCAGCGTTCCAACGCGAGGCATGGTCCTAAGGCGGATGGGTCTGTTCTTCCTTCTCCTTCTTCTCGAGACGTTCCTTTCCACAGCGAAGCTATTCCTTATTTCCAGGACCTCGCGCATGATATCTTTCGGTAGCAACGATCGATCTCGCCGCTCTTTTTTTCGGCAAATCTATTTATAAAGTAGCAGTGGCGGCGCGAACGAGTCGAGGGACGAGTGCACGGTCAGTAGTATAAGGGATTCGAGCGACGCGGCGGGGGAGGAAGGCAGCCGGGAGCACGGACGACGCGACGAGTGCACGACGAAGAAGGAGAAGAAGAAGAAGAAGAAGGAACGTCGTTGGACGAAGGGCGGTGGGTGGTTGGGTAGGGCAGTAGAAGCGGTAGAAGCTGAAGCAGAAGCAGCCGAAGCAGCCTCTGCGAGCCGGGTTCGAGCAGGGCCAAGGGGGAGGCGAACAGCACAGACCGAGAAGAGAGGGTGGAGGGACTAATATCGGAACATCGACGGCCAAGTCGACTCGGGATTCGAGCGAGCTGGATGTTTAATTAGGAGCCAACGAAGCCAGCTCCGTCCGCGCGCCGTGGAAGGAGCGATGCCGAGCGGCGCGGCGTGGCGCGGCGTAGCGGAGTGGGACGAACCACGGCTGAAGAAGGGTAGAAGGGGACCGCGGGGCGCAGGTATAGAAACATACCTATATACACCTATATACAGAGCTATATAGCGGCGGAATATGGCAGAAGAGGAGCCGTTCGAGAAGAGGAAGGGATCGTCCCGTTCGCTTCCTCCCACGGGGGGGAGAGGAGGCTTATCGCCGCAAAGGACAGAACGAACTGGCGAAAGAGGCGAGAGAAGCGAAAGAGGGAAGGAAGTAAGGAACCGAGCAACAGGGATGGAGTAGACTGCCAGGAAGGGAGGGGGAGGCGCAACACACCAAGGAATTGTCTGCGATTTTGTTTTACCTCTCGCGGCTACCTCTCGATCGCGTTCATCGATTTCTCACACTGGTGTGTCCTCCCAGTCGCACCAGGCCTCAAGCAGGAATCGGGCTCTCCACGGCCCGTTCCATGAGCCACCTACCAGAGAACTTGGTGGGGGGCAGGAGGAGGGGGAGGAGGATACGCGAGCTCTTCGCTGTGTGCAGAAGAACGCAAAGTGGCCTGAAATCCTGGTTGCGCGTATCCTCGCGTCTACGTCCTGTTATACTCCTATACGATCCTGCGTCTGTATCTCCGATGCGCGGCGAGCCTACTGCCTGCACTTCTTTGCGGCTTCAGGGAGCTGCGCCAGACAGATAAATGTCTGGAATTAGTTCCTCGTATTGTTGCTACCGTATATGTACACAGACACTAGCCGCCAGTGGGATATTTCGATCTACGCAATCAAGCAACGACTGATTTCTTCTACTCACCGAAGATAATTCGAATTCACGAGGGATATAAATTATCGGGATTGCGGATTGAATTCATCAGTTGCAATTGATTCTTTTCTCAGTTCATTAACTAATGGCAGCCAGGGAACAATTTGTCTCGGGCATATATATAGAGATACTAATCAGAAATCCAAGAGTCGTGATTCTCAGTGGATATCGAGAGGCTCGTATAACGCGAAAACGGGCTATCCCTGAAAAGACAAGCGATTCCAGAAGGGTCGGCGACTTAGCACCGGTTTGCAAGCATCGGGAGGGTTGATTCCGACGTTTGGATCCCGATGCGGAGGCTGTTTTTTCATCCTCGGAGGAAAATGTATGAATCGTGTTGTAGAGGCTTTGCAAGTGTGTGGCTAATGGCTGCGGAGAAGTTCTCTTCTACACCCTAAATCTGCCTCCCACCACTACCGAGAACGCACAACCCCGGCCCACACCCACACGAAGAGCGACACCTTACACGCGTTCTCGACGCGTGTAAATCTTTCCACATGTGCCACCACGGCGCCGCTACTGCGACAGGCTTTCGCCTCCTCCCTATTCCTCTCCTCGTACTACGTACGTTGGCCGAGGTAGAGGCCGAGGCTTACCACGCGCTCCTAAGCCTCGTACTCTCATACGTTACCCGACTAACAGAAATCTCATTTCATGCCGGAAGCCCGAAAAAGGGATTAACGCGAGCCATTTTCCGCGGAGCTGGTTTTAACTTTCTCGATGGACCGCCTATTAAACCGATTACTCACGGGCAAGCGCGACTGAAAAGGGACTGCGAGAGTCCCTCACACCCTCGCTTGTCGTAGCGCGCCAACGGCTACTACCCTAAACTGCTGACGCACCCCTTAAAAGTATCTCTGCTTTGATGAATTTATTAAAACGACCACTCGTCCTGAGATCAGACAATTGATTGGATTCCAATGAATCTACTTCTCGAATCGTGGATTAATTAATTTTTTAAGAATTACCACCCTTGATTCTTCCCTTTGATATTCCACGTAAGAAGAGCGAAGGAATCATTCGTGACAGAATTCTGAGATATTCGCGTTCCTCGTTCTCATAAGTTGCAGTTCAGCATAACAATTATTAAAAACACGTGGTTGTTTCACTGAGCTCGATTCTCTTCTCATCTTACCGTTTTCTTCCACGAACTACTGTCGCAGGCTCACGTTGCCGGCTCCCATGAATTCAGTCTGAGGATGCTATCACTGATTTTAATAGCGTTAGTGCTGCACCACTTGGCAGAAGCAAGCTTCACCACTATTATGCGCTTCTTCACTGGACAATAACCGATTTGTATATCGTGTCAAGAATTATGATAAAAGCGAACGTTGTTGGCTGGATAAAGTAACTTTCTAAAGAATTAATTGAAATTTTACTACGGTACGTCAAACACACGATCGATATCAGGAAAACAACGAGTCAAGGTAGTCTATTTTGCGCGATACTTTGGCTCTCGTTGCAGCAACCAATAAACCGTTATTCGATTTGTACCATTGGCACGTAAGCATAAGGACATCAACATTTGCGATAGTTATCGCATCCGGCCGTGCCATGAATAAAACGCATCTCGAAATTGCAGATTTATCGCTGCGTTACGCGGGATGCGAGCGTGTGAAAGCAATTCGATTACAAAACTGTAGTCCTCGTACGAATAGTCTTGCTTTGTACGAGGCTATCAATCGCGTGTATACTAAAATTCGTAGTCACACAGATAGAAGTGGCATTGTTTATCGTCGGATGATTTGATCGCCAATACACACCTTAGTATCTTGAAAGAAAGATAGTAATTCGGAATTAAAAGAAAAGAACGAAAAACCGAATCGTTCAGTGTGACGAGCAAGTTTGTCTCGTCGGTAAAACTCGTTTGCGAGTGGTCGTTAAGCTGACATATGTGCCGTTCTAAACTTCAGCAATAACGGTAATTGCGTTATTAAAGGCGAGGGTCAACTATGCCGGAGGACGTAAGAGGGGAAATACGAGGGAGCAAGGGTCACCGAAATGCAGGCTTGACCTCGGTAGCGTGATCGCAAAGGAAAGGAATACAAGTATGGTCAACGTGAACGAATGGCACGTTGCACGTCATTAGAAGCCGTGTGCTATTCGATGAGCCATCGGTAGTGGTGGGTGTCAGGGAATCGCCAGATGGTCTCTTCTACTGCCAAATATGTGTATGTACCAGGACGATCCAGCGGGAGAACGAACGAAAATGCTTCCCGAATCCTCGAGTCCGACTTCGTTCCGCATCCGTTAACGAAGGAGCTGTTTGTCTTGGGGTCTTACACTCCCGAAGTAACTCGTTTTCCGTTGTTTTGTGGCGGAAAAATCAGCCCTCGGTTCTCCGGCCAATGCAGTCTGGATTGAGGTCTACTGGATTGCTTAGAAAATTTCAGTTAGATTTGTCGTCCTCCATATATCTTGACTAAAGCTGTTTCCAACAAAATAAAAGTTCAATATCCACTGACATCAATTTGAACTCTATAGCATTTTCTAATCTCATGGTATAGAGGTAGTAGTGCAATTAGTTAGGCCTTTCGATCCAATTATAGACTCTGCTCTGATCCCTTTGCACACCAGAAAGAAAAGGTTCATTCTCGACAAGGATGATTAGTGGTACTGTATAAGAGCGTAATTCGAAGAAACGGAAAGGGAGAAACGTGTGGATATAGGATATATGTAGTAGCCAGGACGTAGCAAATATCGTGGTGCACTGATGATGATTGTGCACCCACATGTTCGGGCACACGCTCATCCGGTGAAAGTTCCCGAGCCAAAAGGAGAGGCTACGGACAGCAGGGGCTTTCGAACTTGCAATTCTCGAGGGACGAAGCCTCGATTTTGAAGTCCTCTTGGACGAGACGTGGACCATCGGTACAGTCCCCCCCTTGCGACAGCACCCATGCTCAGCTCCCGTAAACTCTGACCCCTCGGAGAACTGCCGACACCACCACCATCATCCTTGGTCTCCCCGCTTCTCTGACAAATCAATTCGGACATAACGTTGTAAACACGGTATCCAAAGACGAGGGAGTTTGCACAAGCGGCGATGGTACTTCACAGACGGCTGCCGGGAATTCAACAAAGTGTAGTGTGCCGTGTCGAGTGAAGGCCTTGGAAGACACCGTTCGCTGACCTACGAGACCCGCGAAGACATTTTCTACGCGACACAGTTTCAACCTTGTGACTTGTCCTTGAAATCGAAGTTTATACTACTTCCATAAAACGATAGAAAAATTATTGAAAGAAGCATAGTATTCTGGAACGTTGTTAAAGCATAATTTTAATCCGATACATTTACATATACTATATACACCCTAAAATAAGAATTTGAAATTAGGGAATTGTATCAACGATCCACCTTAGATTTTTAAAATTTACAATACTTCTTCTGCCCACTTTTCTGAGAAACTCACAGAAAATTTTCAGGGATGGAAAATCGTTGATTTACGCTGAAAATAAAAATTCTGTGAAGCATCGACTGTAATTGCGGGCTTTTGAACTCTGGATCCTAGAGTGTCTCGAAATAGCCACGAGAGAGAAGCTATTAGTTGGAAAAGTTCCGGCGGGGAAGAACGTGATTTTATTAAGGAAGCTTTTCTGATCAAACCCGGTCTTTCGATAGCGCGCGCGTTTTTCGGGCGTCTAGGGACAGCCGCATCGGCAGGATCGTTATTAAAGATGCAAGGAGCGATGCTCGGTAACAAGATTTCCGCTGGAGATGTGCCGCTGAATCGACGCTGAGATCGAAAGAAGCGCGATCATCGGCGACTCTGTCGCGTACGTGTTCAGAACCACGTTCGAGTGGTTGCGCGTGTCCGTACGAAGCTCTAAGTAAAAGCATAAATAATTCAACCACGGGACACCCAATGCCACTGTTGACTATATTTTCCTGCTGGAACAGCCCAATGTGACTTTCAATTCTCATGAAATTTTGCGTCGAAGACGCTTTCAGCATACAAAGACTGGGAAAGAAAATCCTTAGAAAAGACTCTTTTTCTCGACTATGAAGACAAATTTTAAACTGAACTAATATTTGAGTTGTTTCAGCAGAACTTTATGTATATTACTGCATATATCTTTAAGCGTCTATTTAATTTATTTTAACTCTACAGATAAATATATTATGCTTTTAATCCTCGATCAGCCCCCTCAAATAAGAATGAAATAAGATCATCGTAAACGTGTCGATGAATATCAGTGTGAATAGTCGAGAGGCAAATGTCAAGCTCTCGTCAGTGCAAAGTGAGTTTTGCCAATATCCTCAAGGATATCAACGCAGAGTGGCATCCCTTGAATGAGACAGTCAGTGCGATTTCATTTGATCACTAGATCCCAACGCGTTTTACAGCTTTGGTGTGCTCAGCGACTGCAAGCAAATCGGTGCGACCAGCAGATGAATCGAGTACTAGCGAGCATGTGCCGTGATATTTTATCTACGAACATGAAGAGGTGCTCGAGAGTCGCTTTCAGAGGGAGTAATTGAAATGGTGCTCAAGCTGTCCGACACAAGTTTAACGTGCCGACAGGACACGATATGAACGAGGGACGAGCCACGATTCTTCTGGCTAGCATCTAATCTCGCCAGTTCATCGCGAGAAATAAGCCCAACCTTTTTTTGCGCCAACACGTGTCGCTCTTTTCCCGAACGTTTCATTTCGCAAATGCTCTTTGAAACTCTGGTGTCTGATCAAATCGATCAAAGTGTTGATAATACTCCTTGGGTTCAATACTGTAGAGAAAAACATAGTTAGGTGATTTAAGCCTATCTTCTGTCAGTGGACGAACGTCTGTAGATCAAAAATCGATTGACAGAAGAGAAGAGATAGATAGACATTCGCGCGGGCAGATATTATCATCGACGCTGATTAATTAGGATGAGGCACTATGGGAACAAAAGGAACGTAGGGCGAAACATCCGCGAACGCAGAGCGGGGTGGTCGCGCTCGAATTCCTGAAACAATGGGATCGGAGATTCAGAGGAGGCAGTCCTCGGCCAGCAGATAACTGGTTTCGATCGGTCCAACACGCCTGAAACATAAACGGAACAGAAACGTCGAGCGTGTAACCGTTCGCAATCTGTATACGTCAATACGTGTAATTTCGACCGACGGTATCAGTAGTGTGGCAGTATATGATGCTGCTACTGCTGTTGCTACTGCTGCCGTTGCAGCTGCATCCCCGAGAGCTCTATAGTATACGATGGCGAATTGTACGTGATGTTGTATACGGCAGGCTCACGAGTTTCCTGAGGGGGTTGGAGGGGATATGCGAGGGTTTCCCGGGACCCGTGGACTATAGAGCCTTCCTCGATGGGTACAGAGGCCAGGATTAGCGCTGATTGGTCCGGCCTCGCCGTGATTAGAGATGTTATCAGCCCGGTTACGCCATACGCTCTCGCTGTCACCGTTTGTCCTGTGTGTATCGTAGTTACGTGTTTGCGTTCTTCCTGCGCCCAAGCCTTCCCCTATCCCACCCACCTCCCCTTGATCGGCCTGCTCGCCAACCTTCCTCGTAGTGGTCATGATCCGAGAATCAGAATACCATCCCATGTCATCCAATCGTCATCTTCTCGTCGAAATACGCTTCCTCGATCAATGTCTTCTTTTCCGCCCTCTTTGTTATCGCGCGCTTAATCTTCCCTCTGCTCGCGTTCAATGTCTTCTAGAAGTTTTTGGTTCTCATTGATTGCTACCCTAGTCGAAGCTGACTGAATTCTATGGATAGTCTTCTGTGCTGGATCACAATAAGCAAATACTTTTGTATGGCTTCTTATTAAATCGACAATATGTTAGTCCTCAATATTCGCAAGAAACATTATGCAAGTACACTTAGGAGTTAAATTTTCAACTTTATTTACAAAAATTGGAAATAATATTACGTATGAAAAATTAAGAAACGATCTTTTAATCTAGGACAGAAGGGTTCTTTTATCGAGCATGTGATAAATTCGCAAAATCCTTAATTAAAAAGCATTCTGTATTAAAGCAAAAAAATGAAACGGTCCAGGAACTCGTTTCATCATTTGAGGAAAGTGACCAGCGTGTATTCATGTGTGTGTGTGTAACGTATCTACAAGAGGGGGTGTGCAATCAAGGTCCCGCAGCTCTCAGGAGCTGAAAAGCTCGTGAGCATTTATTTGGAGAGCATAAATCTCGGTGTAGCGATCTAGAGGCCACAACGTGGAGGATCCAGGGAAGGAACCGTGGTGTCGGCCAATGCGAGTGGATTCAGAGTACTAGAAGAGTAAGGAGAGAGAACGTGGATTACTGTAGACATTCGTCATCGCGGAGACGTGAGCCGCGTGTCCCAATGCATCCCGACGCGTCCCGGCGCTCATTAGCCTCTGACGCTGGGCACGCGGTTTTCCCGTTAAGGAGCAGTCATAAATATAACTTACGGGCGGATACCTATGAAAAATTTGTCGCAGTCTACTGCGAGACAGATTGCACCGCGTGTGGCTCTACGCCTCTGTGTCTCTTAATTTCGCTGGATGCTTCGCCATGCGCCGCTCTAAATCGGGTACTACATTTTCAGCTGGGAAGCATGCTTCGCTGCAGGGTGGTATCATCTTATGAGAAATTTCGAATTAACACGATGACCACCAAGATGCTATGAGGATTTTTTTGTGTAACTGAGAAACATTATACGAGTAGTTTTGAGACTAACCAAGAATTCAAAAATCGGACAACAATGATTACTGTTAGATGTACCAAAAAGTTCTGAATTACCAGTCTTGGATTTTTGTTCTTCTAACTTTGGATTAAACCAATAACGCTGGATACACATTATAAAAATATATAATAACTTTCAATCGTGTAATCGTAATTAGAAACATATAATTAGGAATCGGATTTAATTTAGAGCGTAGAATCATCTTTGTAATTTCTCTAAATCTCGACTTTGAAGGAGAAAATCGCACCCAACGCAAAGAAACGTTAACGCGTTGAATAAAAATTTGTTAAAGAGTTAGCGAAACGAATCTCCAGTGACTTGCAATTCAGTTTGAAATTCTGAATGAGTCTTTCGTTCTGGAGATTTCATCTCTCTGAAATTGGGGCGTTCAAATTGCCGGGAAAAATAAAGCGGTTGTATCGTTTATTATATTGATTGGATTGAACGTGGAGAGACAGTAAAATATATAGTGTAGCGTTGTGTACAGGGAACGGAACGATAATGGATACGTCGTCGGAATTGTCGAGCGACAGGACACGCGCATATAGCAAACTTATGGTTTGTGTTTGTGTAACTTAGAATCTCAATTTGCTGGAAGCTCCGAATCCTCGATGCAATAAGAAACTTGAAACAAGCAATATCCATTTCGCGCCGAGATCCGCCAAGAGAGAAAAGTAAAATTAAACACAGGCAATAACTCCATACATTTTAATCCAAAAATTTGATTGAAATGGTAGAAAATAGGCCGTTGTTCCTTTATAGAAAATCAATTTAATAATTCCCGATTTAAGAATATATAAAATAATTAACTCTTAATGTTTTTGATGTTGTAAATCAAACGATTTCATTTACTCATACAATTTTCTAATTGAAATCTAATTGAAAAAATATAATCTTCGAATGGAAAAAGAACAATGACTCTAAATTCGAATTTTTCTGGCATTTTAATATAACATATTTGGAAGTTAAATGCGAATCACGGATAAACTAACGCGGTGTCCTGTTGACATATTCCAAACAGCAAGTCAATAAGGCAGTTTCTTTTACTTCTTTAAAAGGAAGCATATTCTCGTATCCGCAAACGTAAACAACGTGTAATTCTTGTATCTCAGAGAGTTGAGTTGTTCGTAAAAACTCGACTACTGTCGTAAATTATTTTCACTCCTATAGCGCTTCGGTTCTCATCAACGTCTAAAAGATTCCCTTTTAAGACTATCCTGAAAAATAGCGTTGGAAATCAATATGTAGCGCGTTTCGCTAAAACATCGTGTAAACAGAGGTTACCGCGGGTGTCGATGAGAAGGAACACCAACACCGCCTACGTTTTCACGTTGACGCCCGAAAAAAAGGGCCGCTGCTTCTTTACGGATTGTTAGATTATTATAGGGAAGGTTTATGGTGAGACTCAAATCGATGAGTGCTCGGCACCGTCGTATCGTATCGCATCGGTACGAGCGGCGGCACCACACCGTCGTCTCGACTCCCAATTAGCAGCTTATCGTTTATTGGTTTTCGATATTTGTTTTCCTTTCGTGAGTTCGACGAAGCGCATTCGACGGTTCGCTGGGGTGCACACAATTTTTCGAGGAATGTAAATCGGTACAAGTTGCTTGTTCGTTTCTCTTTCTGTCGCTCTTTCTCCTTCTCGCATCCACCACTAGCCTCATGTTTCTTCCCCAAATATATTAACGTTTTCTAGATTATTCATAAAATTTCTTCGATAACGTGGCATGATCGCGCTAGCAATGCAAGTATTGGAAACGATGTCCCAATAGTTAAACGACTGAGGGGGGGGATATTTGTCCTAGCTACTCTGAAATCCGATAGCAATCTGGCAACTCATTAACACATTCAGTGACACGATGGTCATCAGTAATTGTAGTTCAACTTTACGTCTACATGAATTTCTCTCTATAATTTTCCATAGTTTTTCGTAGTTTCACTTTTTCCAAAAATAATACTGCATATTGTGTCTTTGTATTTTTAATTTTAACTGACGGTTTTGATCATAGAAGTGAGATTTTTCTAGGAATTTTTAGAATATTGTCATATCAATAAAACTGTTTCTAATCATGAATAGATGGAAACGATACATTTACTCATAGATCTTCTCGCGAGCGATCTTCGTCTGCCGTAATGATCTAATCTATTCAAATGATCGAGCAGTTTGGGAGGGAATAAGCTCGTAAAAGCGCGACTGGCTGAAATGAAATCGCGAGACTGGTACGCGAGGGAGCTTGAGGGAAAAATCCGCTTGTATCTCGTCCATCGTTAAGGTGAGCGTAGAGAGAAGTGGAAATGCGGGAGGGCGAGGGCTCTCCTCTGGTTTTTCTGTTCGGCGCGAGCACGGAAAAGAGGGCTAATATATATCAGCAAGTAAAACAAAAGCCTCGGACAAACAACGAACGGTGATGTGTCTGCCTCAAGGATGGAGGAGCGCGAGAGCTGAGGGAAATGAGGGTGGAAGAGGGGGTAATAGACGTAGGTGGCGGGGGCGCGGTCCTGGCTGAAGGAAAGAGAGGGTTGCCGGAGTGAGATATATGGGGAGGCTTTTAGTTTCGTTAATGGCTATCTCGCAGACCGATAAGTGCCGAGATCTGTCTACCTCCGCTTGCTTTACACCTTTCTCGCTCTTCGCTTCATACCTCTCGTCCTCTTCCTCCGTCCGCTCGTTCCCTTCCGTTCTTGTTTCGTGGAATCTCGAAAAATCGTCGCCTCAACTACCGACGATCCTCAGGGAATAACTCGCATCGCGAGTAACCACGATGCCTTCGCGCACATGATGCGAGTGCCTTTCCGGATGATTGCCACGATCGCAAAGTTCGCGCAGTAATTCGAGGCTTTCTGGTTCAATCAGACTCTCCCCTAAGCGTTCGCTAATCGCTCCTGTCAATCATCTTGGTTTTTCGTTACAATGAAACACTATTAGTTCGGCAGGGTGTATCTCTTAGAAGATATTCACTTTTTCGAAGAGTATTACACTGCGTGTACTTATACTTAAGAATTTGCAGTTTTTTAATTTTTTTTTTATATAAATCTCTCCAGACTATCGGAAAAGTGACTTTATACAAGAGCATAAAACCAGAAAAAGAATTCTTTGTCCTATCTTACTTCAGAAATTAATGATAGATTTGTAACTTAAGATCAATGTGAATATTATAATCTACTGGTAAAAAAGTTCAAATACAAAAAGAAGATACAAGAAGAAAGAGGTAGAGAGTCACTTGGAGAAGCAGAGTTAAATGTCGACGTAGAATTCCCCTCTGAGGGGAACAAAGCAGGGAGAATCGTTCAATTATACTGGAAAATGTTCGGTTCGGCGAAATGCAGCGAGCTACATACGGGAATAATCAGACGCAATCAGGCAAGTCGGGCGGCATCGAATAACGTCAACAATTGGAAATCTAATCAGAATCGGGTACTACAATTTGACGGTGCCGATTGATCGACTACCCACCCGGGCTATCGTTTACAAAGCTTGCAACCGCGTGCTTGCTAGTATGTACTTGCCTCACTCTCTAACCCTCTCTTGGTCTCTCTCACACTCTCTCGTATCTCTCCTGATCCTCTATTTGGCCCTCCTGTTCTCTGTCCCTCTGACTGGCTCGAGCCCCGAGCCCTGCGTTAAACCGTTACGAGCGCACCACGTACGCCACACCGTGAACACATCTACTCCCGAGTACAAATAGCGCGGGCATGTATGTATACCTTCCTGTATTTTGGAATGCGCTCTGTACACTGGTAATAAAAATAGTTGTTAATGTTCGTCCTGCATTTAACCGGCAATCTCGATTCTGCGATCGCTTGTTTGATGTTCTTATAGCAAATATTGCGTGGGGGCACATGCTGTTTGAGCACACTCACGAGGCCGCTGGAATGTCGAATTTTCGAGCTACGCACGCGAAAAATTCGGTCGCATTGCGTCGTGTTCCTCGTTTCCTTTCCATATCAAATTGCACTATGGTTATTACGTATGTACTGTTGATGCTTCTCTTTTATGCTTACTCTGTTGTGACGCTAAGAATTATAGTTTAAAGCTAGCGAGCTGACCGGTAAATTTTCACCTACTGCTAAATCCACTGTTCCAGTTCATTCCGATAGTAAGCTGCATGCCTGATAGGTACAGACTCTCTTCAATGCTTTCACAAGTCACGAGATTTTTTCAGATTTTTTCTTTAAAAATGCATTGTTGCATATAAGGCTCTTTGTTTTCAAGCAAATTTATTGTGAATGTTAAATAAACTGAAGGGTTCGTAAAAAAATATATGGTACAAGAAAGTGTAGTATGTTCTAGAACACACTATGGTAAAGAATTCAATCGACTCAATGAAGTAATTGTAAATTAATAAAGTCCTCCAGATAACAGGACGAATACAGATACGATATTCGTTAGGTTTGTTAAAGCAAAAGACAGAAATATTTTGGGAAACTTGGATGATGAGTGGGTGGGGTATGCTGTGTTGTATCGCAGGTGACAGTGTTCTCGAAAACGCGCGTAATACCAGTTGGCAGACTCGGGGGCAAACGGATTTTGTTCCCGGTAGGAACGCGCGCGCGTTTGCATGTTCCACGTGCTAACAATTCGGTCGCGGTTACGATGCTATTTAACTGCTCCACCGCTCTGATTACTCCCCCGTGCCTCTGGGCAGCCGGCGAATCAGGATTTAACGCGATGATCAGTCCCCGAAATGATCGTTCGCGCGCATCGATCTCAAAACCGCCTACGGTTGTACGGGGAATCGAGATAACTGTGACGTTTGTTCTTCGGTTTACCATTATACAAGTCTGTTTCGGGGCTGGTTGAGCCCACACGCGATCGCGGGATTCACCAACGCTACGACCCAGCGTGACCAGCCCGAAAGCGATGGCAATTTTTATAAATAGTTTTCCACTGATGTTTTTACAACCAGCACCCATCGTTTGACATACCGGCAGATTTATGCGATTGTTTTTGCATGAAATTTCTCCCTCGATCTAGTCGGATCCATTTGTTTGCAACTCGTAAATCCTGCTGCCAATGCTGTCTCCCGTGCATCGCGATAGATATTATGGCTCTGCCGATCGAGATTCTATCCTTCTATTCACAGGTTCTTTACAAATTGTAGTAAAAAAATATTGGACCTATATGGAAATGATTCCGGCTCCGTCACTTTCAGTTTCGCGATGATTTTTCTAATGAATTTCCATCCATTTACAGACATTTTAGAAACAATTTCAAAATAGAAACACCATTAATTTTTTACAAGTTTATTTAACCAACCGAATTGGAGTCCTTAAAATATTAACGGGGAAAAAGGAAATTTTAAATATTAAATCTGATTAATAAATAATTTAATAATGATTTTTATAATAGAGCCGTTAACTCAAGAATTAATTCCGGAGCAGAGGTAGGGATCAAACTAAATCATCACTGGATGTCTAGCACCTTCTTTATCGTTGACACGCAATTCAGTATCTTGTGCAGATTAAACATAAGCACGTGCATTATTCAGCAGTGCAATTTTTACTTTCATGACTCGTTTGCAATCGAATCAAAGCTCAACTGTATCGGCGAGACGAAATTTTACCGTGCTTGAGACGTGAAAAGTGGAAGCTACGAGCGCCAGAGAGGTGCAGCAATAAAGGCGAGTGTGTTTATTTAGGCTCTTCACTTCACTCTACTCTACCTCCATCTGCCTTTTGCTTTTCACCTTCTCTCTGCACGTGCCACGCCAACTCCTGTGCTTACCAATCCTACGACCATCCTCTAGTTTCACTTTTGTTTGCCACCTTTCGCTATAAAAAAGAAATAATAATCTTGTGGTTTATAAAATCATCCACAACAGTCATATACATGTATATTGAATATTCGTAAATCATTAAATTTGTGTTGCGTAAACAGCACAAAATATAATTATGATAATTCTAAAATAATTTCTAAAAGTTGCTGGTTCAAGAACTTATTCAAAAGTCATTTTGGCGTGTCTCGAATTTCTCGCAAATTTAAAACTAATGTAGCTTTGCAGTGTGATGTCTATAATTCGTTATTTTTTATTTATAAAATGGTAATCATGGAAAAAATTGGCAATTTAGTAGTTAGTCTGTTTATGATCCGAAATCTTCAACCAATGAAAATCTGGTGAAGGTTTGTCGGTGAAAGATGTTCTTTTGTTAGAGTAAAACGTGAGCGACTTTCGCTTTCCACCCTAGAATCCGAGGATGGAAAGGGGGTTGCTGTTCCCTACATGCTAAAATATTCCTCTCAAGGGAAACTCTCAAGTTTCCAGAAACTTGTGATTTTTATCCCTCTTCCACAAATCGGGGTCGAGCACTCGAAAAATAGTTTGCATTGTTCTATGACGTCAGTTTTGTTGTCCAACAGAATCTGAAGAAACGACACCCCTGAATTATTTATTCTTCTCCAGTTTTTCTAATCCCTGCTTAATTTTTCCAATTCACTATTCTTTGTCATCTTCCAAAATACACATAATATAGTAGTAATCTCTAGACTTTTCTCAATACGTCATTAATTTCTACCGAGAAATGTCGAGTCGAAATAAAACAAAAAAAGCTTCTCCACTGTACAAT
Source organism: Trypoxylon attenuatum (assembly GCA_963989405.1). Classification (NCBI taxonomy): domain Eukaryota; kingdom Metazoa; phylum Arthropoda; class Insecta; order Hymenoptera; family Crabronidae; genus Trypoxylon; species Trypoxylon attenuatum. The sequence goes on from OZ022491.1 coordinate 14,959,784, forward strand.
ACTAAAATAAAACAATAGAAAAATAAGAAATGTACCATGTGCGTTGGGTTTCTACGTTTAGATGTTAAAGAGAAAAACAAGCAAGACTAGAGGGTAATATTCAATCTAGCGATCGAGGTTTTGCATTGAAGCACATAAGATTCGTGTTTCAAAGGGTCCACTCACACAATCCTGATACAATTTGCAGGCGGCATCGCATAGTATGCTATGGCTTGGCGTTCGCTTGGTACTTTTTGCAGGGCCGCCTCTTCGCGTATCGGATTCAATTTTCGATCTCTCAGCACCGGGGTCTCTTTGTCGGTTGCCGCGCGAAAGGAAGGAAGTAAAATCCTCTGCGGTTCCTCGGAAATTGGCGAAAAGTTGCTGATGTCATTTCCGCGATGGGCTCACGTATAACAGGCCGTGACGTGATTTGCTTATTGGCTCACCCGTAATAAATGAGGAGTCCGTGAAACGCGTGAAGAGGAAGATGAGTCTAGAGACCCCCTACCGAATTTCCATTGGACCTTGGACCTTCGAGAGCTCTGCACCCGCCAACAGCCACTAATGGGAACAAAAGGAGCCGTAAGACCAGAAGAAAAAGACACCCATCCAAAAAGGAACGATCGCGATTGCTTTTTTTTTACCTCGAATATTCTCATTAGTGGCCGCGCGAGATTATTATTTGTGTTCCTATGGAAGACTGCCCGTCCCACTAACCGGTGATCCTCAAGTCCCTTCCCGAATGTGATCACTCAGTTTTTTGCTTCCTGCGCAATTGTCAGCCTCGTTTTTTACCGATTACGCAGTGTGAGTCGTCACATCCAATCCAAGACTTACAGTTCCTTCGGTAATTATGACGGGGCTTTAAATTAAATACCTTGAGAAATATGACGTTACTTTATACTTGTATCATATTGCATATTTATTTGCTCTTATATTTAGATTTTTATTTAGTCAATTCATATTTTACTTACTATATATTGTATATCGGTATAGTAGAGATTAAAAGTTCGTTCTCATGGGCAACGTATATTGGTATTTTCTGCAGCAAGTAATATATAATTTACGTCGATTAAAGAGAGTAAATAATATTGTCTCGGTTTTTGGATAAATAAGTAAAGAGTTCCCATGAAATACAGCGTAGCGCGGCATGGAATCGTAAGGTGTTAAAGAAATAGAGAAAGAAAGACCGGTGGCGGAGTGAAAGGTGGAGAAGTGCCGCTTTTAGGAAAAAACTCAAAGCCAGCCGGCAACGTAATCGATACGTCTCGAATGTTTTTACATGATTCCGAGTTATTGAATGGTTTGGGATCAATATAACTGAGTCACCCTATTGCCTGGCAGAAGCGGAAAGTTTGTCTTTCTCTCGTCTGCCCTTCATCAGTTCTATTCAAGGAGCAGATCTGAAACTTCTTCGTAAGGCTCAGCTCCCGAGTATATTGTATTGCTTAATTATTTTAATCAAATGGCAGGATGTTAAGCAACTTCCCCAACGACTGTTGCCATTCAAGCGAGAAAATCCAACATCTTATCAAGATACAATATTGTAGACATCGAGAGAAGTTGAGAACTAAATTTTCAAGCTTTATTAGAACGCTTTTCCAGTTTCCTAAATTTTCGCGTCATTCGGATCAATATAATCGACTGCCAATAATTAACCCTATGGATTCCAGTGAATAATCGTAAACACTTTTCTAAGCTTGTCCAAGCTGGAAAAGCAAACGAAGACAAAGCAATCAAAGTGCATGATTCAAATTTATTGACATAAATAAAATACCTAATAAGAAATTGATTTGTGAATATCGCGTAATTAATTTCTCGCAACATTTTAAATATACTTGAATCCATACAGAATTATAAAATTGACTACGTAATCCAACTATCTAAGAAGCTCAAATTAGTATAGCTCAATATCAATAATTAATTGTCTAGCCTTTAGTAATCAATCCAGATTTTTTTTCTAGTGCCGTCAAGTCGTAAGAACAGATGGGCAAGGAATTAAAAAAGAAAGTAACCGAAGCGTAGTCACAAAGAGAAAAGTACAGAATTCGATGATTCCAGCAGCTTGCTGTGCTTTATATTCTCTGGAATGAGATCATCGTTCACAACTCTCTATGTTCAAATCTCATTTTCCACTCCCCCCAATAAGTCACGGTACGTTTAGCATTCCCCGCAGTTATTCTTGTATTTCTTGCTCCCGGAATCTCAACACCTCGCTGCGTCCTTCGGGCTCCCTACTTGTGCCCGGCTGCCTGGCTCTGGTCAGCCGGGTCCATTCCACGTGGTCTGCACACTTACATTTTCTCCCTCTCTCTCCCTCTCTTTTTCTCTTTCTCTCTCTCTCTCTCTCTCTCTGCCTCCCTCTTAGGACCACCTCTCCATCATCGGGTTAGGATTTAATTTAGTAGAAACACTTATGAGCTACTTGTGACCGCAGTGACTCTCTCAGCTAAATTACCTGGGAATTTCATTTGGTTACATCCTACGGGACGTATATGGCAAAAGCCATCGTCGCGACGATTTATGTTGTCGAATTATTCCTGTCGGCGGAGTACTTATCTCGTTACCAGTAGAATACTTGGTAGATTGTAACTGTCGGTATTACAATTTTCAAGTATTTGTAGAAAATAGCTATATTAATAAAATGTTACAGATTAACATGAAAACTTATGTTCTAACATTGATGATAATAATAATTTTTCAATTCCACAAAGAAAATTTATATTCAACGTTTCAACAGAATACAATTGTAATTCTTTAATTCTGCAGAAATGGATTATAGTGAATTATATTTGGCAGAATAAGATATGACAAATGTCTCGTAGCTTAAGATTTTCGTGTAGTCATATCTTAGTTCTAAGGATCGATGAGCAGCTTCTGAATACTATTCGTTATCCCATGGAAAGATCTAAGATGAAAGGATCTACGGCACAGGACTAAGGACTTATCCAGGCAGATCAAGAAGGCAAGCATCAAGAGTTAAACATAGGAATTATGACAATGGTGACTGTCTCTCTGCCAGGTGAACTGGCCCGAAGGGCGGCTGCTGCTTGACGATAGAATCAGCGCGAAGTCGTGACCATTTGTTTATGAGACATGGTCGTGGACCAGGGTACAAGATACGATGTCTCATAAATTCTTCACTCCTAGAATGTAATTTGACGTGACTAATGGTAGATGTATCTCGATAGCGCTGCATCGGTGCACAAAACTCACAGGACCTTCATCCTTCATTAGACCATATGGTAAAAAAGTCTTTAGCCTCCCAACTTGTACTATTTTATAGTCTGCATATCACGTTTCTTTTGGTAACATTTCAACGTTCAATTTACATTTTTCTTTTTGAAGGATACATATATTTCTTTGGAAATGTTGTTAAAGTTATAACTCAATGCCAATATAACGTTTTTGATAGAACTTTGAGTTAATGGGACAATCAGTCACACGAGATAAAATTAAGTAGAAATAATTAGTGAAGCTAATATTAATATACTTCGAGGTTTCTAAGGTTTTGCGTGTGTAACCAGAAGCTCGCGTTCAAATTGATTTCTATTTTTAACTCGAGATGACCTTACATGACTTCTCGGATCGATCTTAATTGTGAATGGCTTCTTGGGGCTTTAGCTACTGATGTGGAACACTATCCTTTCGACACATACATACCTGTCGCGTTTAAATACTACCGCAAATAATTATCAACGATTCTTCAACTTCAGAGGTTTCGATTTCTGCTGTTAACATCGAGCCAGCAGTAAATTAAACGTAGTTAATTAAATTTATGGTATAAGACGCGCAATTCCCATTTATTGCACTTAAACATTACCCACTAATTCATGGCCAAAATAGAATTGGTTCAAGAGTTAATTAAAAACTGGATACTCGTAAAAGAACCTTGGCAGATACGGAGTAAATTGAATTACTTAAATCAGAGAAATTCAAATATTCATGATTAAAACTCAAAGTAGATCTTTTTTACAGTTTATTTAGCGTTTAAGACCACGTGTAATTATTTACAAGAGAGTTTGATACATGATTCTATGTCTATTACGGGACGGAGTAACTTTCCTCTGAAAATAATAGTTATCTGTCGAGTAGATTGCAAGGTTCAAAGATTCGTTGGCAGCTAGAGAGATGTTTCAAACGGAGATGGGCCAAAAAGTAGATCGATGTAGCTGTTTTGACACGAATATAGGTTTCTTTCGCGATTTCGATCCGCTCGTTACGTCGAGCGAGTGGTTCGGATTACCCGTGACCGACACCTGGAGGAATGCTTCCTTTTCAAGGACGCCGAACAACGGATATATGCGCGCAGTCATCATCGGTTCCTCAAGTCGAGCCCTTCATTCTCTCTCATACGTCGATCTTCTTCCCGTTTCTCTTCCTTTCTCTCTCTTCTTTTCTTACCGGATACCCTATGTTAGAAGCCGGTTCTGCTCTGCTCTCTACTTCGGAGGTGGTTCGAAAACCGATTAGACACACCGTGCCGTGGTCATTTTAGAAGAACTCGGTCTTCGAATTACCTTCATATCCTTCTTTTTTACTTCGAAGATGAGCGAAGCTGAAATTATTTCGATAAGGGTGACGGGTGGGGGCATTGTCTCCTCGAATAAGGTTCATCTTCGTGCGACAACAATGTGGATCGATTTTAACATCCTTTAAGACCTCCTGAAACTTATTTTCTATGATTGATATGAAATGTTTTTTGCTCCTGAACTCCAGAAATAATTGTATAGTAATTTATTTGAATACAGCATATGCGAACACTTAAATAAAGTAATATTGCATATAAAATGCAACAGAAGGAAATCTTGCATCCATTAATAACAAACTAATTAATTGAGTGAGCATGTGTATGGTATGCGAACTGAAAGTTATCGAATCTAGGTGACAATAAAAATAAGTCATCAGTTGCCACGCATCTTTTACTTGCTCAGTGCTAGCGTCACGGATGATAAGCGATACGCATTTATGAAGTCGTATTCGGAAAGGGCAGAGGCTATTGACACGAGCATAGGAAGTCTTTCAATTCGGAGCGCAGTTACATTTTATAATACGGAAAGTGTACTAGCGTTACACGTGGTGTCCCATGGGCACACGAGCACACAAACGTATTAGGTAGCAGCGTTATTGAATCGCGGAGCATTGAACAAGTGCGACGGAGCCTGTCGCCTCGCGCCATGATACCCACGCTGTCACTTCCGGTTCCCTTCTGTCCTCACCCTGCCGCTTCGACAGTCAAACTCGGGCTTCATTCTCGCAACGCATCAGAAGTTCATAATATTTTAATAATGACGGCTACCTGCTAACGGCACCAGCCGCTACCATTATCATGTTAATGAGTCGACGATACGCATCACTACTGCCTCGCGGCTGGTTGCGTCCCAGATGCCACTGAAATGGTCCCCCCATTGTTCATCCGCGCGCAACATTTTACACACTGCTCGCACGTTTTTTCGCATCTCCTATTTTCTTATAATATCGAATTGGAAACGAACTTTGGCATCACGTTAAGTTTAATTTCCCTATTTTGCATCTCTGTAAGGTATCTGTACGTTTCTTGAGTGTTTTGTAAATGCTACATATATTCTGTTTCGTTGCATTTGTTCAAATGTGTCATCTCATTTGTTAATGCTTTACCAATTTTCGATGTGGCTGAATATCTATAGCGTACATTCTCCTATAAGGTCCACATGTATCATACCATTTCATTTACTTCTATCCCCTTCTGATTCGTTCTAGTATTCCCCTTCCACATTCTTTTGCGTTCAAGTCACCCATCATGAAGATTCTTCCGTGTCCTGTGACCTTTTATACGAAGCTCCACCAACACGTCAATATATCTATTGTACTCTTCATCCTTTACATTAGGTGAAATGTACTATTCAAGAATTCTTGTACATACTTTTCGTAATGATTTCTACCATTTGAGGCGCCAGGCAGTACAGAACTAGGTTCTCGGTCTTGTTTTTTACACTAACTCTTTCTGTTCGATATTTTGTTTAATACCTTTTACATACATAAACTTCAATTCGTGTCCTTGTCACTCTCAATTGTCGTCATTGGTACATGTACAGTGGGTAAGTGTGTAAACGTGTATGTTCACATCTGGAGGCTCTCTCAGGACCTGTCCAGCATAATAGCTCCTGTGATCATCGCTTCACGCAAACCCCACTATCCCGTTAAGGCGAAACACTATCGAGGGGACACGGTATTCGCCTCGAATCAGAAATCTCCAGCCCCGAAGCTACAATCGCAATTATTTCATGTTTTTACATAATTCTTTGTTAATGTCCCTTTTACAAAATTACTGCTCAACTACCTGGTACTCTTTGATAACACCCTGCATCGTGAATCTTCGTGCTTAATATTTAATCAAACCGTCACACAACTTTTCAATTCAAGGGTTGGGAATAATAATGCGACAGTCTTGATAGCCCCAGAGATGCATCGGAATGGCGGGATGAAAGTTGATTGCCCAATTATTTATTTTTGTAAAAATCAGGGAGATTGATGGGATTTGATTGATTGACGGTATTTTCTTTGAGCATTCGACGAGAAGACCTTGATAAGTTTCATTATAAATCCCACTGCATAAGTGAAATTCAGATAGTGCACTTTAATATACTTGTTGAATAATCTGCAGTTACTCATACAAACCTAATCACTCAATATCAATTTATTTATTCACTTAAGTAGTCGATTGTCTTTATTGAAAATCGATCAAAATCTTCAGCCACAGTGGAACTTCTGGTACTTATACGACCAGCTGGCACCAGACCCCATTGGTTCACCCTGTCAAGGGCCAAGGGAAGCTAGCGGAAGAAGTGGAATCGCAGAGGATGAGCGGAAGATGGATCCGAATAAGTCAAATGAATATATTTCCGCGCGACAGTTCGCGGCTATTCTCCCTCCCCGAAACGATAACGACAGTCGCGCGATCCGAAGAAGAGTCCTCGAGGGATTAGGCCCCGGGTTCGGGTAAATGCATGATTGGTAGTCGATGCCGTCGAAGGAGCGGTCTTCAGCGAGATACTTGTGGTCTGGCTCAGTGGATTGGAGAGGTTCCGGTTGATCGGATTGCCGATTACCGATGGGACCGGACTGCTCGCGGACAGAGAGGGGAAGAAGGAGGGGGGCCAGGCGCTGGCGAAAAGGGCGAAGGAGAGAGGGAGAGAAGAAGAGAGAGATAGAGAGGAGACACGATTCGATGGCAGGAACGGGTGTACGTGGCTGAAGAGGGAATCGTTGCTAACGGGGCGAAGGGGCGGTGAAGATCACTTCCGCTCCACGAAGCGCACTAGAACACTCCGCGGGTACGTCTCTCTTCCGTTGATTCGTTAATAGTCTGCCGAACGCATTGTTCACGCTACGCCGGACTAAACGCCGGTCAATTCAGGGTCAAGTATTGGGGTAATCGTGAATTCGCTCTCTCTTTGCGTGAAGTCTCACAATCAGTAAAAGTTAATCGTTCTTCTCTACCGGATACTTCAGTTTTCTTATTCTCGGACATGCTTGTTGAATGCGATTCGTCAGTAAGTGCATAAAATGAAACTTAAAATGCATACCCCAGCCGACCGATCTCGTTAACTTTTAAGAGCTCATTAAGAATCTCATTAAGTTTTTGCCGGATTCGAAGAAGATGCCGGAAAAAATGATTTCATCGTTCTTGAGGCACGCGGATATCGTGGTGTGCGCGAGTTAACGCTTTGACTGGTGTGCTTTATTATTTTCAATGTTTTCAGAACTATTGTTATATATTGTAGTATTATAACAACATAATTTTTTTATTTAAATTGATCGATGCTAATAAGGAACATCAGAATTCTCACCTATCGAAATACACAAGTTGAATATACATGCAATAGTTGGAGAATCTACCGTTGAAATCATTATTCGTATCATTATTGCACACTGCCTTCAGAACTTGGTGCAAAAAGAGCAGGTGGAATAGTAGAATCTTTAAAACAGGAGCTGACTAGCTTGAAATTAAGAAAGAACGGCGTGGTAGGTCGAAGAGGAAGTAGGCGAGTCAGCTTGGTACGGAGAACCGTTTCTCCCCGATATGGTCTTTTGGTCGTCGTCCGCGGATTCCAGTCGTGCCCAAGAATCGTGCGTACGAGTGGTGCTCGGGACTCGACGCGAAGCCCGAGGGACCCTTTGATTCACTGGCTGAACAAGCAAATCCCGACAACAAAGCGAGAAGCAAGGAGCTGCGAAGAAGACTCTCTCTCCTCTATGCTATATAAAGTCGTTCACCCCGATTCAGACAATCTAGTGTCTGCGCGCGGCTGCCGGCTAACCCGGGAGTGATCCGTGATTGTATTAATATCACAACACGCCCTGGTACGTATTTATACGTCCTTTATCTCTTTCTCACTCGCGCTTTAACCGCGCGAGTGCTACATCGTCGCGCCATGGATTTATGCGATCATCGGTGCGACTTCTCCCTGCTATGTACCTTGCCTTCTGCTTTCCTTTGCCTTTTGCACAGTATTATCGCGACTGAATCCCTGCACTTTTCACCGTCAGAAAAAATGCGGCTGACTTCGTGAAACCATTGCTTCCTTTCGAACTATCGACCTTCGAATCTGGCCTTGCATTTAAAACCGTACGTTTCCACGGTTTTTCTATTTTATCGGATATTCCTCAACTTATTTCTCGGATTGCCAACTTACTTCTTTATTTCGATAACGTTCTAGTTGTTATCTTGACCAAGTAGTATTTTCATTTCATGTTTCTAATGTACTTTTATATTTTATTTCATTCCACTGTCAACGAACTTAAAATTGAAACGTTGTCAGTTGATAAATATGGCAATATGGATGAAGCATATTAAGGATGAGATTATTTAAAATTTATGGGGTATTAATTTTGTTAATTAGATCAGTAGAAGCATTTAAAGTATTTGTCAATCAATACAATAAAGATCTAAATTGGTCACTTTGTCATGTTAATTGATAAAAAAAGTTTCACGTTATATTAGTCATAATTACAATTCGTGGAAAAGTAGAAGATTTGGCCAGTGCATGTACCAGTTTGAATTGTTCTTCGCGTAACAAAACGCATCGATTTAAATCATCCGCTCCTGGTGTTTAAACTACCGGCTTTGGCAAATAGCCCAGACTGAGGTTTGTTCAGCTTGAAACCTATCTTCCATTTTACATCGATGTCAAGGAGTCATACGTTTTTCTACGAACTTTCCATCAACTAAGTGCATCTTCAAATTAATCCTTCTCAAAGTTTTATAACATAGTAGCTACAACTTTTTAGTAATTACTATTCTGGAATATCAGGATAAAATTAATAATTCAAACTGATTCGGACACTATAGTATTCTATAGACTAGTAATACGTTTCAAATGAGTTAAACGTATGAATCGATGATTTGAATGTTTAATAAATTCAAAAAAATATAGAATGGATCATCAATCGAAAATGATTAGATGTCATAGTGGATTAACAGTTCATCGGGAAAATACCGGCTGGCAATCGCTCTCTAATTGGCACCACACTAAAAACATCACAAAATCCACTTTAGTAATTGGCACATAGTGCAATGTGTGGTTAATCGAACTTCAATTAAAATCGTCAGCTCTCGCTTCGTTCCTCTTGTTCCTACGTCGATTTCGTTTCCGTTTGTCAAGTGATCTTTCCACATAAACCATTCCGATGCCACCGCATCCACCAGTTGAAATTTGACTTTATACTCCATTTTCCGTATATGCACTGTAAATGGTGTTTATCAAAAATTCAACGCGTCAATATAACGAAGATAAAGCTGAGAATATAGTTGAGGCAGTTAACTGTAGATTATAAGTGACTGGTTCATTATTCGAACAATGTGTTATTAACACATTATGTGAAATATTAACCATTTTTTTACTCTGCCAATTACTGAATGATAGATATTTAAATCCTGGGCCCTTCTTATTTTTACAGATTGTCAATTCTCTTCACTTAAAACACTTATAATGCTATAAGAAATTTAGGAAGAAGATATTATGAATTCTGCAAACGAATTTTTGTTTTTTTACCATTTTTCTGCCGCGTTTTTTACACGGGTCTTTATGAACTGCTACGAAGATGATCAGATTATAGATCTAAAGTGCCGATGAAATTTAGATCTCCGCAAAAGCTTCAACTCTGAATCACCTTTCGCTAGAGTACACGCGACCATTGAAAGATGCGAAAAGAGAAAAAGATAGACAAGTCGGCCGAGAAATGAAAAGAAAAAGTATTATAGCGGTAAAGGAGTGGATGAAGAAGAAGCAAGGCGCGGGAAGTAGAGAAGAGAGAAAGAAAAAGTGTCCGCGATGAGAACAGGAGAAAGAGCCCTGGCGAAGTGACTTTTGAACGAGTTCCACTCACTCGCTCGGCTGCTACGCATATTGTTCTATTTATGTAACCATTGTTCATCCATCGTTTAGGATAAATTTAGGTGGCAGACGGAGAGAAAGAGAGAGAGAGAGAGAACGAGCCAGCCTATCTCGTTCGGCTCTCGGAATGCCGGGTCGACTTCTTAAACGTTTCTTCTGCCGGCTTCGATAGCGCACTCTTTCCAAGCTGGCACCCTCTCTTCTCTCTTCTCAGCTCTTCTCGAACCAGTCTGCTCTGCGCGCGTGCTATTAATGATACCGATTAATTTAGAACTATTGGGTTTCCCAATTAGCCAATCGGAGCTCGCGATATGTGACTACCCGCGGTCAGCCTTGGCTACCCCGCTCGCTTTTCGCGACTTTCTTTCCACGGCCCGCCCAAACATGGCCAGAATTTAAGAGAAAGTGCCAAACACTTTAGATAAATTTCGATACCTTTTGGGTCATTGGACGCATGAATTTTGAAAACTACACATTCTGCTTTTCCCTCACTGAGGCAATTTGCTTTGTGCCAAACTAGAAATATGTGAGATGTGTTCACTTGTGTGCTTACTAGTTTGATCAGATACTATCACTTGCAATTTCGCTTTCCAGTAGCTTATATTAATAGTTTGCTTGTATGATTTAAATTCTTGCCAACCATTTTCGAATTAAAATACAATTCGTAATCGATTAAATGAACTATTGCAGATTTCATCTAGCTCATTTTTAATTACTCTTGTAACTTTAATGGCAAACAATTACTTTCAAGAATTATGGATCTATATAATATATTTGAATTAGGAACAGTGCATTTTTAATATAATAACATGTTTAATTTACAAAAAAAAATCATTTGAATGTGGTCTTAATATGCAGTCTTATTAACGGACCGAAAAAGAGAGTTAAAAACAGTCTCTGAGTCAATAGATACGCACGGTTGAAAAAATACAATACACACACACTTTGCAATATATTGATCCTGAAGCTGCATCATCGGCACAGCTCGGCCAAGTTATTTAGAGGCAGGTCAAAATTATTTGTGTGTATACTTCGAATCGGAGAAGTTACCAATAAACAAGGACGATGGTATACGTGAGTTTTGAGGAATCGAACCGAGAAATTGAATTTAGGACGGGGTGACCATGCGCGCAATTCTTTACAGACAATTCATCGAACAATAACCAGTCATCGTTAGCGTTACGAAAAGCCAGCTGCCCTGGAGAAGAACTTGCCAGAGACGTGGGAAGGTTCGAAACTATTATTGGAGCTGATTTATATATTTGCTTAGTCAGAATTTCATAGTTTCCTAGGATTGAACAGAGGCAGGGTCTTCGTTTATAAAGTATGTGTATGCCTGTACATGCGTGTGTATGTACTGCGGTAAATTCAACAAATATGATCGTGGGCGATGACGCTAAACTGAATCCCAGATAATAATATTTAATTTACATTCAATTCGAAGATACGCGTGTTATACGTAAACGGGACGGGATTTGAATCGAGCCTGTTATATCGGATACACTCCTGTATTGCTCACTCAATGAACTAATTTTAATGGATAACTAATGGATGAAGTAATCAACGAATCTATCATTGTTAAGTTATTTGATTATTTCTGTGATTTATGAATTTTTTCGATTATTCATCGATATATTTCCCAAGATATTTTCTCAATTGTCTCAAATTGTTTTAAAAAATTCAGTTTATACGATGGGTTGTCTGATAGTACGGTGGAACACGATGAAAATGAATTATTCCGATGGCGAGCTCGTCAACTATGTGGGGAATAATAAAGTATGCTTATTATGAAAGTAGGGAAGCCAGTAGAAAACCGATCGAATTTCTACTTTCTTACTGTCGTATTTCATCCTACTCTCTGCCAAGTCTTATGCTCGGCCATCGTGCCAAATACCTTCGTTCCATCTATCTCTTCCTGGCAGGCCGTATGCAGATCTGCATTATTTTTATCTGGTCATTCACAGCACTTTTTACAAACTGCATTCCTCGGGGCTATAACGAATGTTTGAGTAACTCGAACCCTTTGCACTTTAGCGTTCCTTCCCTCATATGTCCACGTCAATCCTTTCTCTTTAATCATCTTACATTATGACAGTAAGGTGTCGAGTAAAGAAAAAAAGACTTTACTCTCGGCTACTCGTCGCATCTTCCGCTTCTTCGGGTTTCAAGTAACAAAAGATATTGGATTGTAACGAAAATAGGTTTCGCTCGTAACCACAAAGACGTTGAAAGTAGACTATACTTCCAAAAAGAACTTATTAATGGAAATTTTGTAGAATATTATACAAATTGAATGAAACGTTATATAATAATAGAACTTGGTAACGAATTAATTAAATAAAATGATATATAAAATTCAGGAATATTGAAATATTCAAAAGAATATTTGACTCGATACACACAGTATTATGTAAATAATAAATTCTGTATTTGAATAACTATCTTCATTTGACTTCTGAGTAAGCAGAAACAGCTATAACTATACTTAACGCAGAGTCATTTCTGTTTATTCTTAAGTCATCCAGATCTTTATCGTAGAACTCAACATAGTGAGTCTAAAGTGGCGACAAAATGAGATTATCACAATAAAGCTCTGAGACACGAGAGTCAATCATGAAAAGAGGGATTCCATCAGATGCATTTCCGCGCAAGATTGCAAAGGGTGAAACATCTTCTCTTTAGCTTCTATAAACTATACAGTAAATAAATAATACTCGAAATATTCGTATGCTATCCAGGAAGCTGAGAGCCAGTCAGCTAAATTAATCCGCGGATTTCTTTCGGTTTGGGGTAAGGGGTTGAGAATATACCGGGGAAAGGAGCATCAATAATCGGCGACTACCAGCAGCCACTGACGGGCACTGCCGGTTAATTTGCATCGCTGGATAGTTCCTCGTATATGCGATGGAACAAAGCTATAATTATTAGTGCACGTCGTCTGTGCACTTACCGCGCTCATTTATAAGGGGCACGCCTGACTTCTCAGACCTCTCTCTCCCCTATCTTTCTTCAATTCCTTCTCTCTCTCACTCTCAGGCTCTATCTCTTTCTAGCTCAAGGCCCAATAACTCACGAATACCCGAGCAAACTCTCTGCCGTGCGTCTGCCGCCGATGACACACGCCTCGTTCGCACGTAGACTATCGCTGAGATTATGAACTGGTCGCATGTCGCGAAGATGAAATTCCTTTGTTCTAATCCTCGCCGGACGCGAACGCGGATGGGCTCTTCTCTCTACCTAGCTCCCGCTTCTCCCGGCTAATTTGTCTGGCGCAGCTTTATATAGATACGCGCGCGCACACACGACAGAAAGACGTTTGCATCTTTGCGATTCCGGCTAGATTAGGAACAATGAATCTTGGGAATGATTTACTAGTGGCGTATGCAACGCACGTTTGCTCACGAAGACAAGGACTCGGAAAAATTTAATAGGCACCGCGGCTAAAATTGTGTTCCAACGTCGAATACTGGAATTGTCTGATGAAGCAAAAAGGGATAGCATTTACACTGAAATTCTACTGCGAAGATGTTTCCTTGGAAGATAGATTGGCAAAGACAAACAGTAGATTCGGTTTTATTATGGGTGAATATTGATGGTATTTTGGAAGATTGTTTGATAATTTGGAGAAATTGATATCTTGATGAAATATGCGAATATGTTTGGGGTGACTGAAGGAAAAAGAAAAGTATTGGTCGTTGAAAGAAGAAGACGAAATGTGGGAAGAATAGCTTCCAACTGCCATCTCTCGGTGATCCAGTGCACTACCTTCGTGTTTTTACGTGATTCCTATAAAAAGGCGGACCCGCGGAGGCTTATTCTACTTCGGGTCGAACTGGTAGTAACCGAAATAACACAGGATTCTTCTAGTTTTATGAATATGAAATTCTCGAGGTGTTAGAAAGGTAGTTGGGTGCATAGTGCATAAACACGTGTACCTTCAAGAATATTCTCTTATAAAATGTTATCAATTTTTTAGCAGAACTTCGAAACTTTTAATTCAGGATCTAATTGTAAAACCAATGAGCGTCAATTTGTAAATAACGGGAACACAATAGTTACTTCTTCTCAGAAAACCAGAGAAAATTAAAATGCTAAAAATGCAATTTACTCTATTTATAGTACGTGTAATGATTAAAATCATTTTGAATAGTTTATAATTTAATATTGGAGATTAATTCGATAATAAGATGCATCAGTGATTCTATTGAAAACGTCGCTCGATTACAAATTGATTTATTAGACTCAGAGAGAATTCTCGATGAATCCAATCAAATGAAGTTTAAGTGGGTCACTCTTCGTAGAAGAGTTGTCGGCACATCTAGAATCTCCGTGCATCAAATTAGCGTCAAAAGTGCAGTTCTTCAAGGCCGAAGATAAGACCGAAAAGCCAGGACGGAAATGCGCTGTTCGCTGTCTCTCTTTCTGTCTCTAGCTTTCTCATACACACAGAGATTCTCGACGATCTTCTAAAGAGAAGAGTTTCGGAGTCCTTTTCCGTGCTGTTCTGAACTAACTCCCACGAGGACTCGCTGGCCGTAGGTAGACCAGATTTATGTGCAAAACTCGGTACGGTCCCCTTCGTCCGAGTTGACGGAGATGCAGGAAACGATCCCCCAGGAGTCGAGAATAAACTTGCTTCTAACGATCGGCGTGCAGCGGATATCTGCATGGTCACTACGTCCACACCACCACCATCTGTCGAAATCCTTTCGGGACGATTCATGAAATTCCTACGAAATGTGTGGAAACTCCCCGATTCACCCAAAATCTTCTGCTGTATACATTTCGCATTTCAAGTTGCGGAAACAGTGTTCGATTTATAAAATAAGTCTCAGTGACTATGATCATTTGGAAATTCGCCTATTACCCAGCTTCACGTGAAACATCTAAAAATAGAATGTGACGATGAGACTTTGGATATTTGCGCAAATATTTGAAATATAATTATGCGAAGAGTTTAGGAACAATACGAAGAATTATGGAAATCACGTTTGAAAACATATCTAATTTCTTAGGGTGTGTTAAATTCATTTATACTGAACTTTTAACATCTTTTTGCAAACAATGAAATTCATATTTGCAGAAGCTGTTGATATTCGAGGAATCAGTGTGTTAAATTAAAGTAGCAGAATTTCTTGCGCGATACGTGAAATTTAGCAACCGCATGACTCGCGGAGAACTCATAAATATAATGTGGTGTACACGAAAGCAGACGCCGCAGCATCTGGCGATGAACAGGGTTTCTGTCTTAGAATGTTCAATCATTCAGAATCTCCGACCGAATAGCTGCTGCCGGCGATGTCTTTCATTCTTACGTTAGTAAATGTAAAACCTCTTCTTCCCTCAGTCCGCACATTTCTCTTCTTAATGCTTTTGAGAGCACATCCTATTTAAAGTGTTTGCCTTATTTATCAATCCTCTTTATTCCCAATGTGGGCTTCAATTTTGGGAGAATCATTTTTGCGAATTTCTGCAAAATCAACTCGAAGAATTCAAATTTGTAATCTTTTACATTTTTCGCATATTTCGAGAATTAGTGTAATGTGAAATTTATCTTAAAGGAGAATGCCTATCAAATCGAGCGTTCGGCTTAAGATTCCCCTCATTCCAAGCATCTTTCGAACTTAAGTAATTAGTTAATTCTGTAATTATACAACGCGGATAAAATCGCAGGAGATAATCTCGGTTACGTAAGTGGAATTCCTTCTTCCGTTTTTGCCTGGTTCGCATCGTATATTTCCCTACAATCATCTTTACCATTTTCAAATGCCTCGGCTGCTTGTTTCCTGTCAGATGTTCAGTATTCCATGCAAATGTCTTGAAGCCGCATTTAATGTTGCATTCGCATGCTTATTCTGGATGCAACTTCGACTGTGCATCGGTCCCCTTTCCTTTTTCTAGTAGTGTCTACTGTCTGTTTCCAGCTATAGTGTCACTTAATTCTCTCACGTTTGAATAGATGACATGGAATTATAAGTCCAAACTTGCTGGCATTTACTACTTCACTACGGATTATTGTTTATTAGATCGCGGATTATCTTTCAAAAATAATTACCATTACTTGCACTGATTTGCTCTGTAGCTTTCTGTTTTTGTTTTTTGTAGACTTATTATATAGATTTTATATAAATGGATGAATGAGTTACAAGATGACGAATTCGAGTATATTATCCTTTTGTAGAAATATGAATATCATACGTATGTCCTGCATATATCTCACATTTGATATAAAGTCAAGCGGATAAATTTTCGCGAACAGAAGCAAAAGCTAGGGGACAAATAGTTCGCTCTTTTAACCTGAAACGTGACAATTCGAGTGCACTCGAAAGCATAGATCGTACAGCGTAGCTATCGTTCGTGGCAAACTAATGTTTTCTTGGTGCCACTTAACAATTCCGCGCGCGGTTCTTAGACGCGTGACCTGGACGGTTCCCACGCACGATGCGGAACACCGTCACACCAAACTGACGCGGCGTCACATACGTGATCATGTTCTAATGCATCGTGCGCTCCTCGGAAATTACAATTAGGCGAACAAACGAGCGAACATCCTTAATCAATCCTAGATCGCCTTCGCGACTCTAGAAATCAAATTAGTAGCGTGCCTATCTTACATTCTTCCAGTTGATGCTTCTAAGATAGTACATCTTAGGGTGTCACTGGCCTAATGACATTTTGCAAACCCTTCAATATACAGTTCGATCAAATATCATTTGAATATCTATTAAACGTTCTATTTCCGAATTTCAACAATGTTTATTCTCATCTGGATTCTGTTAATTTTTTTTCTTCCAAATGAGGGTAATAATTTTATTTTGAATTCCTAATTATGTCTCTATGCAAATTATGCCATTCCTGTAACTTTTTAATACGTAAATCTTACATTGTTGATTTAAAGTATCTTTGATTATTATCAAGATGCACGCGAAGTTACTTGGCGCCACAAGAAAGTTATATGTATATACTCAGCAAATCACTCTGAATGTTGAACACTGGAACAGGACTCCACTTCGAGTCCTACATGATTGGTATTTTCCAGCGTGAAAGTTCTCTTGGAATAAAGTTTCTTGAAGCAATTTCCACGTGAAACTCTCGTCACGTTCCGGACATTTATATGTCAGAATTTATGCCCACTGAAGATACGAATCAAATACACGAAACAAGGAGAGCCATTTGAAAGTAAAGGAGGCGTAACAGTAAAAGTCACCTCTACGTCATTCGGTCGAAGGCGTTCTCCTGAAATGCTTTATAAAATTCACGTCGAACTCCATTCCACGGTGAATTATAATCGAAGATCCGCAGAATATTCTGAAATATCGTCGATCAAGCATGACAATAGGATGAACAAAATTGTAATGCATAAGAGGTATATGAAGATACCTCGATTTGAAATCTAGTCTTCTTTGAGTGAGATCTGGTTTGAACTGTAATGGTAAAAATCATAGACAACTTTTGATTCTACCAAGAAGTTACCAGATAAATATATAATACGCATTAAAAGAGTAATGTGCCAGTAGGAAATAATATTAAATATTCGCATTCTAACAGTAGAATTTTAAGTCTATCGGGAGGAACCCGTTTTTGAGGAAAAACAAACCGTAAACCATCTTGACAGTCAAGAAGGTACTCAACTCCAGAGAAGATTGTTGACGCTTTATTCTTCAATTTCCCGAATGCATTGAAATGAAATTATTTTGCTAGAAACGTGTAAGTTTCTAAATTGGGACTTATAAGAACTTTATTGACACTATAATATAACCCTTTCTACAATAACAGAAAATTATATACAATACTGAATTTGATTTTTAAGCAATGAAAACGTAGCATAGCTGGTAGTAATTACAATAGATTAACTGAAAGCAGAGTAAAGAGATGAAAGTGATAATGTGATCTTATCGGATCTCCAGAATGAAGAATCGTGTTTCAAGAGTTCCACTGATTTCAGTGTTTACAGCTGCAGTAGAATTGACCATAGACCAGACATCAGTTCAATTTCTTCTACGTAGTTTGTCGACTTTGATTCGCATTTTACTCGGCATAACCATATATATTCATATCTGATTCGAATATCAATAGCGTGAGATTACGAGCGCACAGGAGAAAGAGGAAAGTCCGCGAGTCGTAAGTATTGTTATGCGACAACATGATGGCCCGCTGGCATTCCGTCATGCTCGCGTTTCCCAGATCGAAATAATGCTATGCGGACATTATAATCGTAAATATAGGTGGTGGTGGGGCCCCGTTAGGAATCCGTACGGCACCCACCTATTTCAAAAGAGAATTATAATTTATTATTGCCACGAAACCGAGTGGAATAACAATTCTACGGGAACGCGAGCACTCTTCCAAGAACCAGGTCGAGTTTCGATCGATCTTTGAATACTTACGCGACTGCGGTCATCATCCGCTGTTGTCCGCACTGATTTTGCTTCTTCTTTCCCGTTTTTCATACTTTGCTCGATGACCTCGTGATTCCTTAATCTTCTTTCGAACTCTATAAAACTTTGCAGTAATGTCGTTTAACATGAGCAATGTAAATCACTTTCTTCTCAACTTTTAAGAATATTTAAAACTCCAGTGCAGCTTTGCCTCCAGTTTTCTTTGTTGTCCCTTTGATTCTCTTTGAGATTAAAATGTGCCATGTTTCTAATTTTTAAATTTCTTTAAGCATCCAGTGGAAAAGTAATATAGAACACAGTTGATTTATTTATAGAAAGTAAAGATTCTTTAATCGGATAAAGTCAATACAATACATATATTCGCAAACGAATTTCCGGTGAACGTGAATTAGAATTAGATGCATCAGATAATTATTTACGTGTTTGATGACCGCGCGATTACAATTATACTGGTCTAATTACAACTTATCTGACGTCCTGATCCTGCATGTATACCATCTGCACAAGCATCTGATCTAATTTAATATTGCCAGGTGCTTCGACAAATATGCTTAAGATCAATCTCAATCAGAGGTATCGATGTTCAATCCAATTCGGAGTGCATATCCAGAAAAAAGAAGTTCGACAAACAGTAAAATCAGAGTCATTATCCCGTTAGACGAATGTATTTTTTTGCCAAGTGAGTCTGCTCGCCTATTCCGTGCGCGGAAACATATGGCTGTTTATAGGGGCATCCGATAAATCGAAGAACTCGGGCCCCGAATACCAATCCAGTAGATGGCCTCGAGTCGACGTAGCACGACATTGAAAGGAATGCAAATGCGTTATGAGCACCCGGCCACGTTGGGTCGCGTCTCGTCGCGTCGTCGTCGTCGTCGTCGTCGGCCCAATTCTATACGGTGTCACGAAACATTCGTCAGCACGTCCGTCCGTAGCTTACAGATTGCCCCATAAATGCTTGGAAGTCCCAAAAAACGCATGATGCAGATCGTAGACATTGTGTATGTGATGCGCACCACCGTCGAATTTCGTCGATGGAGAAAGGCAATAAAAATTCGGCAAAAAACGAACGATCTTAAATGTGTCAGGTGAGTACGGAAATCGTGGTAACCTGGTAGCCTGAGTCTGCTACGTGAAAATATGGTGACAGAGGCTTCAGAATCCCATAAGACTGAATATGTAAGCTGTAGCATGTCTTTCGATCCAGGTTCCACAACGACGAAATTTCGCTTGATTGTTCGAATTGTAAAGTCTGATTCCTGAAAAAAAACAGTTGAACGTGTGTGTACGCGGAATCTCGATAAGCAGGAATCACGTTTTAGCAGGAGCGTTCTTTTGTTCTCGCGTTTTGTCAACTGGATATATCTGAACCGAGCGATCGCGTCGCCCACATCATTACCCATTATGCAACGGAGAGCAATCATCTTCCGGAACGGCACGCCGTGATGAAAGCACGACACATAATTGTCTGGTGTATCCGTTTAGCCATGCGTTGCACCAATCTCGCAATCAAACGATCCACTCACTGAGAAATAATTTGTAACACTCCAACTACCGAGCCAGTCAAACTGATGAGTTTCATAGAATTTTCTTCCAAATTCTTAATATCCTCTTGTTACAATCAACGACACTTCCAAATTATCGATATTGGATTTAAAGCAATTAAAAATATTCGATTAAAACCTCAAATCGATTTAACTGTGGAATGCTTGATAAACGATTAACATTTACAGTTCATTTAATTCTAATTTCACTCTTTACAATACCATATTACACGATCATAATTCGATTAAAAATAATTAAAGGTAACAGAAGCTCTCGTGTAATTGAAAACCGCAATTAATTTTACACCAACTTAATGCTTCACCATTTTATTTTCAAATCGTTTGATTCTTAATTATCCATCTATCGTACATGTGTATATCCATTCTTTCCTGTATCGCTATACAAATTCTATCTTGGTACCGTTTATCGACTGTTTACATTCACCGATTGCCGAGTATCCTGTAGAATTACAGGACGATATACACTAGGAGTAATCACCAGAGTCGATTCTCAGGCTTACTGGGCTCATCGAGGAGTCGCGAAGGTACAATTAAATCAGCATGCACCATGAATCCACGGGGAGCGAGAAGTCTCTGGTAATTCGAGCCGATCCGGTGACAATGGTAGAGGGCGAAGAAGAGTGCGGAGTATGTTTTTTGGAGCGCAGTTCGATCGCGAGATCAGGCAAGTTTCCCGAAGAGCGAGGGAGCAGACGAACGAACGAAGCGAATGAGCAAAGGAGTAAACGAGCGTGGTGAGGCCGCGATCGGCGTCGACAAGGATCGAAATCGATGGGGCCGAGGCGTATCGTTAAAGGCAAGTGGACCACCAAGATCGGCGGGGCAAGTATCACGGTGTCAATTAATGAGCCCTCGTGCAGGGGCTCCCTGGATCCTTCGAGCTGGCTACGTGGAAGAGGAGCCTCGAGGACGCGAGACAGAGAGTGAGAGAGAAAGAGAGGAAATTAGAGAAAGAGAGCCAGAATCCCGCGGTGGAGCAAAACGACGACGTCCTTACGACTCCTATGGTTTTGTCGCTCGGTTCTTGGTAGGCAGCCATAATAAATACATAATATGCACATAAAGGCGAACCGGCGCGATCGAAATGATCAAGAGAAATCCACACTCGATCGTTTGGCGCGCATCGTGGGTGGCTCAAGACCCACTGATCGTTGTTCATGTCGCACTTCTCGATCGGAGTCGAATGAAAATCTATTTCCTTAATTATTTCAATTAATAGATATAACTTTTTTGGATACGGAAACCTGTGAATTGTGTTATGAAGGAACAGACACTGAAACACTTGACGGATGTTTCTATTGAAAGGCGAGAACATATTGAACGATAATACTTATTTACATTTATATTTGTATTTGTCGTATTGAGCAGGATGGTTTTCTCGCGAGTGAATGATGCTTGAATCGAAATGCAAATTTGAGCATCGGAAATATCATTGTACCAACTTCCGAAGAACATCATCGTTTTTATTGCAGAGATTTTTCTTTCGAGAGGAACATGATGCTTATCCAACTGGAAGAGCGTCTCTGGTATCATTAGTCACTATTGATATTGTATTTTGATATGGTACATCAGTTTGCTGTACTGAATCGCCGTTCTTGTCGCTTGATTATAATTGATATCATTGCCATCTACATTGTGGGAGCAGCTACTTAGCGGTTGTAGATCATTGTCGAACGAAGCAAGTACTCCGAGTAGTAGCGGTTTCGCTCGAAGCATCTCGCTTTTTGCTCACGGCCCAATTTCGGCCCTCGAGGTTTATTTTATTGCGATTCCTACGATTCATTTAATTCCTGGTTTGGATTTGACAAAGTCGCCGGAGGTAGCGGCAACGGTTTCTTTCTGCAATGCCCTCGATTCTGGCGAAGGCGCGCGTGAGAATTGTGCGAAGAAGCTTAAACATCAGAAGGAAGAGGGGAGCTAGGATAAGGAACGAAGGACAGCTTCATCTCGGCGGTGGTCCATTTGATCCGCTCGCAAAAACGTACCGGGAGAATGCGCCCTCCATAGTTTCGTTCTCCAATAAGTATGTGCAATTTACGAGGGATTCGCCGTTTTCGAAAACGTACAATCGTATGAATATTCATTAGATTTTTTACAGAATTCGAGCAGTGTGGAATTAGAATTCTTATTACAAATGCAAAGATGAATAATGAAGTGGAATAACTAAACGCATAAGACCGATAGTTTTAATACAATAGGAAAGAAAGGAATTCATCTTTACATAGGCATCGAAATCATAATTAATTTCCATTCCTCCCGCAATTAATAATTCAATTATTCGAGCCAATACTGTTTTATCGTGCAGTAAGTCAAGAGTCTTTAGTTTTCTTGCGAGCGATTGCACCAGTGCACCGGTCGAGAGCGATCAAAGAATAAGATTGATCGGTGGCGCGAAATCCGAAGTCAATCCAAAGTCAATCCGAAATGAAAATTAAGGGTAGCATCGTGAAGAACGGAAGGCTTTCGTCGAAATGAAAGACACGCCATCGTGGATAATGGAGTGACGAGAAGCGGTGAAGAGAGGTAAAGAGTGGCGAAGAGAGTGGAAGGAAGTAAGGAAGGAAGGAGGTGGGTCCAAAAGAGTGTAGTGTCCGTGCTGCGAAAAGTCGATTCAGCCTCAGGAGATCGTAGCGTTTACATGGAGCGCGGGCTAATGGGGCACCGAGTGTCGATGAGACTTCGATGCCAATGGACGTGGACGTCAGTCAAGGAAGGCACCGGGCAGCTTCACTGTTTTTACGCGACGTGCCAGTAATTTACAGTCGGTCATTCAGCCATACATGGGATCGGTGGGATCGGTGGCCTCGCGATACGTCAAATTAGCCCATACATCATGGGCTTTCTTCACCGGGGCCGCAGTTCGATTTATGTGCATGCGCATAATATAAATTATTAAATAAGTCTATGTACCTGCCCGTCCGAGTGTCCAGTGCACATGTCCATGGAATATGCTGGTTATTTATCGCCCAACCGGACGAGTGTCTCGCGGTCGCGATCAAATTCTCAAATTCTTGATCTCTACCGACGATAAATGCTACTCAGGGCAAAGAAACTGCACTTGAAAAGGGAACGCCATTGCGTACGCCTTTCCCTTTCTCAGAGGATTTCTGAATGTTATCCACTTATTTTCTTCGGACCTCGATCTGTGGGAATGCGAATTACCACAGGATTCAGAATATAACCGTCATTTTTACGCTTTTGGCAAGTGAATTGTGCAAACATTGATTATTGATCGATTCTCGAAAAAATTTAATATTCATGGTTTACTAGATTGACGGCAAATCCAATGTTTCTCATGTTTCAAATGGAAAAGGTACAAATTTCACTATTAAGATTAATACAGATTGATTACAAATCTGTTGAAACTTTAGTGTTTCCGGACGTGCCACATATGAGTGTATTTCTTGATCACTCGACGCGGGCACAATTTTCAATCTGCACACGATTCGGGGGCAGCGTGTACTGGTAGTAGTCAGTCTCTTCGTACGTAACACCGCATGATTTCAAAGTCCGATCGACACAGTCCAATAAAACTGTCAAACGTTAACTCTCCGGGCACACCTTCAGCGCGCAGAACTCTAACCGTTGCACTGACTTCATATGTGGATAGATAAATAGCAGTCGAACATCCCGTCGAACGAGAGCTGGAATAAAAATTCTCTAGATGGTATGCCATTGATTTTTCTCATGCGCCGAATCCGCTTAAAATATTCGCAAATTCCAATATCATTAGAATTTGGGAAATAGAACCACGCATGATTTGAAATCAAATACAATGTTCCAATCGGAATATTCCTTTAAATATGTATTAAAGAAAATTTTGTTCAAGTAAAATGTGTACTAAATGTAAAATGTTGGGCAAAATAATTTGAGATCGTTTTTTAAATGATACAACTGTTCTCGATGAAAATCGAAACATTCGAATTCCTTATAATGTCCTTAAAGGGATCTCTATAATGGTAATAAAGCAATCCGCAATTATGCAAAAATCCCACAACCAGAACTATAAGTAAGATAATTATAAACTCTATATTAAATCTATAATCGAATGTATTGAAGATCTATAAAACATGTTACAAATATTCTCACATAAATTAAGTTTCTAAAACACACCCTTATACGCTAGCGCAAACTTAATATTTACAATGTACAAATAAAGATTTGAACTGAAGTAAATGTAAAGTTCGAATCAATTTCATAAAAAGAAGAAACACGGAGGTATAGCTTCAATTATAGAGAGAGAGAGAGAGATCTTAATTTTTCCGCAGAAAAAGTATCGTTTGGTAAGAGGGTCGCGAGGGCGCAGTCGATGCTGAGCCCGTGCAACGGAGCGCGCGCGCGTAAGACGCGACATGATTCCGGAATCCAATCGACGAGCGACCAATAAAACTGTCAAACGCTAAATCTTCAGGAGCACCTTGCCGACACTTGGACAGCAGTAGCGTTGTATTGACGTGAATTATCAGATAGATAGAGAACGGCGCACCACGTCGAAGTACAAGTCGCTCTCTCACCCTGAGAACCACCCCCACATGGACCACCCCTCTAGCCGTGCCAGAGGATTGGCTCGACGGACCTGATTCGCGTAGAGTGCGAGAAAGAAGAGAACGAATCGAAGGAAGAAGTGAAAGAAGAAGAAGACACTGAGAACGGACGGAAAGAAGTTTGAGGGAGCTAGGGGAAGTGGAGGAGCGGCGAAGCAGTAGCGCGAGGCTTGTCTCATTTTACTTTACAAGAGGGATTTAAAAACGAGGAACCGTTTGACAGCTATTGCAGGTCGGCCCTCGTCCCTTCGCGTCCGAACTCCATGGCCTCAAATTAAATTTAATATATACAATAAACAAGGAAACAATCAATAACGAAGAGTCGCGGCCCCTCGGCCCCCGCGACTCGACCCTTAGTCTTGTCCCTTCGGGGGTCAGACGGTGATATGTCGGTAATTAAAACTCCTCCTGACTTCCCTTCCCTTCTCTTGTCTTCTCCTTCTTCTCTTCCTACGACCTGATAACATTGGCAGCCAAGATCCAAACAATCCCACTTCGCTTACCAATGGCAACTTTCCTTAAATTGTGAAAAATGATGCTGTTTTATTGTCACGACCTACTACGGCGTCTCTTTCCTTCCGTCCTCTTCTCGCTTCGAAGGAAAATTGTTAAAGTCCAACGATTACTCGAGTTGAATACGATTAGACAGCGCTTTTCTTACTTTATCTTTTCTTCAGGCATTAGGACCGAACGTGCTTTGATTCCGAAACGTCGACGGGTGGCGCTCACGAAATTCGAGATTATTAAGTAAGATTGATTATAACTTGATAAAAGTGTCTTAAGGAAATTAGACATTTGCACCCCGAGATTCTTCGGATCAACAATTCTACTTTGAGTAAGACTCTACTGTTACACATTTTATAATAGAGGAACAATTTTTCTAGTGTATAATTTCTTTAACGTGCATCAGGCGCGTAATACGAATGAAAAGTTAATTTGGAATTCGCGCTGATCGAGTCGCATAGTGCATATCGTTTCTTCCGGTTCCACTGTGATTCCTCGTTCAGTGAGTCCGCTAGGTCTTCCGGTCATTAAGCGAAGCCACTATGTAATTTGCACGGAGACATTATACGGACTGATTAAAATAATAATACCAGAGCCGCCACAGTGAATGAACGTGATGCGAAGCTTCACCGAACTGGCTTATGAATATTGATTCCCATCCGGCATTCGGTAATAAACATATCGTCCGGCATCGTTCTTACATTCGAATTACAATGGAATCAAAAAGCATAATGTCCCGGGTGGCCATGGATTATTTTAATCTGATTGGCTGAGAAATTTGCATATACCGACTACTAAATCACACTCTTATTATGCGTGACTCCTCGAAACGTTGAATTTACTCTTATTTGTACGGCTCGCACGATAGTAGCTATTGTTTTTCACTGAATTGTATGGTATTAGTTATTCATGCCGCGATTGTAACCCCTTTGTAACCTCTTCCATAGTGGGCAGCACGATTTAAAATTCAAATATACCTCAAATTTGGGTGAACATCCGATCATATGAAATCGATAAAATTAAAGCGTTAAAAATGTTAATCGGAATTCTAAAAGGAAATTACATACTCGTATAGCTTATGCATACGATATACGATGTTTAAAATACTTCAAATACTTTTAGAAATATTTTGAATTTCGTACTCGTATTTCTTCTATTTGTCTAGCTCAGTATTTTAGTTTACATTAAAAACTTGATCGGAGTTTACGGAGAAAATGAAGATAAAAGACTCGAGGTAGGAAAGAAGGAAGAAAGATTCGAGAAGAAGGAGGGAGAATGGGGATAAGATGTAAGATCGCAGGGGGCCATCGAATAAGCGCCGGCGGTCTTACTACCGTTAGGTAGCGGAACCCCCGCTGACATTAGGCCCCCCATCGACACCTGACAACCTGCTAGCTACTACTTACAAATTGCTTTGCATCCTGACCTCTGGCAGCCACCTGGCTACCGTCAGCAACTCACTTAGCATCTCAACTCTACGACATCGCTGCCGAGCATCTCGCTCCTCTTCTCATCCTTCTCCTCTACGCATCTTTCTTCTTTTATGCTCGTAAAGACCTATGCTATCTCCGAGACATTTTAACGTTAAATAATGCTCAACGTGAATTATTTAGTAAGAATTTAACATCCTAATTATCCTGTAGAATTTTGTTGTTTTTGCCAATGTCTTGTTGTTCCGTTTAAAACATAATTCATTTGTAACTATTATCTTCGTGCTCAAAATTATATTCTGCGTGATATTGGTCAGTGTCTTCTATTATTATTTTATTCTCTTCATAGCAACTTCATAATATTATCAGCGAAAATTTCAAACTTAAATTAAAAGAATTTAAGGTGACATTGGTATTCATTACGAGAACGCAAACATTTTTGGATAATCGATTTATAATATTTTAATGATATAATATGTAGTCTGAGTTTTGGAGTTTTGGCGTTATTGTATTGGGACTACTTGGGATGGACGAAAGGTGATAAGTACACATACCTGTCATCGGCGACCACCAGGGTAACCATCATCTGGAGCAAGTCGGGTTAAAAAAGACTCATGCATGCAATCTATAAATGGCTTAATTACCCGTATTAAGTGGATCGCTTAAGATACCGTGTGTCAATGCGACGTCATACGTCGCATACATGAAATACTTGTGGCGGGGCATAGAAGAAATACCGCCAACGACATGCCGGATATAATATATTACTTGAAAGCGAATGCCACGCGGTGGACCCTACTGTTAATTACTGGACCACACATCAAGATGCTGTCTGGTCTCCGCGTGCAAATTCCAAGTATATAGCTCTATGACGAATCGGTATGCGAAAAAACACTGTCCCCTTCTTTCTACGAAAGAGCCGCACGACTGTTTCCTCGTAGAGCAACCTTCAAGGTACCCAAGGATCCTCTATCATCTCTTTTGCTATCCCACAATTTTTAATTACTATTGGAATTATCAACCAAGAAAATGATCAATGTCTATTTCGCATGCAGATGCATTCGACAAAACGAGAAATGATCAATCCATTAGATTGATAGATCCAGTAATTCTAATTTCAATTAATCACATCATTTTCATCAAATTATTACTTCAAAGGCATTCATCTGCTCTAGACAGTCGAAACAGTTCACCCTAATAAGTGACTCATTACCCTCTGAGTCGTGTCGAAATGAATACAAGCAGCTTCAAATTAATACCAACACCCAATTTATTCGGCTGGCAAGTGCGCCAATGAATTCGAGAACACATCGATCCGCGTAAAGGCGGCTTCATCCCTTAATACTCGCAAGACAGTGGTGCGCAACAATCGAATTAAATTTCGAGTCAGGCCGGAGTGCCAAATTACTTTTATACCACGCCCCGCGGCGGAAGACGGGAGTCGAGAAAAAAGAAGGTAGCATGGGGGTTAAAAAAAAGAAGGACAGAGGGTGATGGCAGGCAGGAGAAAAAGAAGGTCGACATCATAAGGGGAAGAAAAGAGCTCGGTGGCGAATGCATTAAATTTTTGCACAGTGAAGAAGTAAGGGGTGGGGATGCATGTGGCCTTCCGGGTGGCTGCATCAAGGCTGCCACCCGGGAGATACATAATAATCCCATAGGCGTAGGGGACACTATCCAACGCGACAATTTCCCGGTGCATTAAAGGGGACTTACATATTTTATGGGGATTTTTGCATATAATTTTACGGCGCGTTAGAGCGACATTTAAATACGGCAGCTGGATAAACAGAGCGCGACAGTTCCATCCCCGAGAGGCGAAGGTGAAAGAGAGAGAATCGGAGAGAGCGGAAGGGTGAAAGAAATATAGAAAAAGATAGAGAGAGAATGTTAGAGGGAGAGAAAAACAAGAGTAACAGGGATATAGAAGGGGGGGAGAGAGAGAGATGATTGAGGTAAGAGAGAACCCCATGGGACAAAGAGGAGATAGGGCTTATGGCAGGGTGACGAGAGGGTACGTGGACTGTGCAGTCGCGGTCTGTTTGCACAGCATGCGATACATGTGTCCATGTGTCCATTGCACTGGATCCGAGGCAGGCAGAAACGATTTGACGATTCACTTAAGGGCTAATCCCCCCACCTTATCATTGATCCGCTCGACGATAACTTCCCGTGCTTTCACGCTAGTTCTTTTTTTATCGTGGCACTGCCCGTGTAAAGCTGATCGCCGCGACCGGGTTACGTACACACGTGATAGGAAAAAATCGATGGCGGAGTGATCCTGCGAGATTCCCTAAACTGAAATGCGATGGAAAATATGAGAACAGGAAAAAGATATCTTTTATATACCATATTTGAATATTTGTCACTGTGCTATTTGATAATGATACATCTTCTATTGATCGTATATAATGATTTATTATTGATATCTGTCTTGGGGTCCTTGTTCAGCCACAAAGTATTGTTTATAGCTTTCACAGTTCGTATAAATGTGTTATACATGTAAGTCAGCATATGTTTAGCCATAAACCTTGGTATCCAAGCGATTAGCGACGAAAGTAAACACAGACAGTAAGCACCGCGGCGCACAGTACATTCCTGGAACCTCTAGGTGTCGAATCATAACAAGAACGGGTCTCACATGCCAGCGTGTCTCGAAGTTGGAGTCTGTGTTTAGGAAGCTAATACATAATACGAATTGTTCGTAGGTACGGAGCCTCGTGTCATGTTGTGTTGTAGAAATGGATTATCTTAAGACATGCCTCGCTTTTGCTGCCCGTCTAAATATAAACACTGAATTTTACGTGTGATAACTAAGCATGGCATCAGGCAAATTACACTGCCAACGGCATTTCGAGTAGAATCAGAATCTTTCTGAAGTTGGTCTGAGTAATTGTAGGACAATATACAAGCAACATACAAGGTAGTTTTGTTGTAAGACGTAGTCAATTAGAAACAATATATAGTTTACTACATTATATCTTATTACCTCGTTACAATTGGAGCTTTTTACTAGGTGTTGCTAAATGTAATATTAAATAATTTCGTACCGTATAAAATATTGTATCACATACTAGAGGAGCAATTAAAATAATATGAATAATCTATTAGTTGTTGGTAATATGTTTACGATAATAGTCGCAACAAACATGTACTACTATATAAGAAATATCACGTGCAGAAATATTACGTTTGCAAAAATGAGTGAATTACACACACTGTATGTTCGTTAAAGAAATACAATCCAAATAGTGAACATGCCAATTTAAACAGATGCCAGAAACAGAAGGCTCGCTTTAATTATAAAGTAAACGACAAGATTGAGATGAAGAAAGTAACTAAAAATAGTTATTGGTTTAGTCCATGCGTGTGTACGAAGTAAAAAAAGTCCAAGATTTCGGCTTTGTATTCTCCAACGAGCGACGCGCGGTGGTTCCACAGAACGTAGGAATTCCTCCGGAATGAAAAGAGGTCCTCAGCCAGGGAGTTCCCGGGGGAACATCAGTGCCGTATCCGGAACGCTTTCGGGACGCTCGTCCTTCGCTTTGATTTATGTCTTTGTAAGTGACGTCATTCGTGTGCGTCCGTCGAACTCCCGGCGTGGCACCCCCTTGTGTGTGCACAAAGGATCCGCCGTCATATTATCCCGGCCGTACCGTATATAAATGACCGAAATTGGGACTTATTGTGTTTGTCATCGGCGCGGGAAAACTCCTGCACTGATTTATTATCTGCACTGGCCGACTAGTTGCGCTTTTTCGCTCGATCACACCTTCTCCGGTTTCGCTTCCACCTCGATTCTCCTTCCCCTTCCTCTCTATCCCCTACGAAACTTTCTCTTTTCGCCCGGAAATTTTAATCGGCCAATCCTATATCTATCCCTCATTCGAGAGATACTCTGGGATTCTAATGCATCCTGGGACAGTTTCCATTTCCTGTACACAAAAACTCAAGGCAACTGGAAGGTGCAGTCGTTCGGAGAAATCCTGGGAAATAAATTGCGGTTTTTCAGATTGTTATCCATCAATTATTTTGATTATTTTTATAATATAATCTAATCATGTATACTTTAAATGAATTATATAATGACTATTTGTCCTTGAATTAGTTGCTCTAAACCCAATTCTCCTTCGATTAGCCCATGATACTTTTTTACAGGCTATAAATCGCTGATTCTTCGAGAATATAATAAAAACGATACAAGGGTTCTCGAAGATATAAAATTCCTCGCGATCAGTCTACCGATCAATTTTCCATCGCAAAGTCACCCCTCCTGGCAATCAAAAGGTTGAGTCGAAATCTTGGCTGTAATTTAAAGAAGCGCTCGTTATCCCGAAATAATTAGTAAAGTGGTCCTGAAGAATAAAGCGAGCAGCGAATGGAGAAGTGGTGGTGGTCGGCCCGAAAGCGCGAGGGCAGAATTGGCAATAAAACATCCGAGTGAACCTGCACGGGAACAAATTAGAGGGAGCCTATTATCTTATGATAATTCGCGCGCGCGCGCGCGCGGGGTTGAAATTAATCGAGTAACTACAATTTCATAATGGCTGCGCCCCTATTGTAAGTGGAAAGAGTATTGCGCGTGCTCTGGCTGACGGTATTGCCAGCTCGGAGGGGATATCATCCCTTTTGTCTCTGTCCTGCCGTCTCGGCCGTGTCGCACCCTCTTCTGCCATACTCCGATTCGCTTCTTCTCTCTCGCTCATTCTTTCTCTCTCTCTCTCTCTATCTCTATTTCTCTCTTCCTCTATCATCCTCGCCGGTTCCAAGTGTATAACTCGAATGACGTAATTGAATAATATAACGTGCTGGCACCCTTAGCGACGGAATTGGAACCACCACGCCATACCATACCATACCATACCGTACCATGCCATACCATACTATACCACACCATGCCATACCATACTATACCATGCCACGTTGGTGTAGGACCAGCCCGCGCCGAACTCCACCGAACTGAGTAATGCTGCGCGAGAGTGGAGTACTCGTGGGACCTCTCGTCACGCATATTTCATTATGCGATCTGGCAACCCTGCTAACCCCATCTACCACCTACAATCCGACCTCTGTCCCCTTCGGTGCTCGAGCCGCAACGTTCGAGCCGGCATCGAATCGGCCGGTCCAATCGAATCCAGAAAACGGCGGCGCGGTGCAGCGCACCGTGGCAGCGACCGTGTCGCGGATCGGCCAACTTAATTAAAGTGCATGAACAGCTCGAGCATTTTGCTTCTTTTCGTACGGCGGCGGGCGGCCGCCGCACGAAAAAACGCCACGGCCGCTTTCGTAATTGCTGCCTTTTTCGAAGTGTCAGGGCCCTCTGAGAGGCTTCGAAAGAGGAAAAGAGTGAGATAGAACGCTATAGGGAGAGAGGGATAGAATGCCCGATCCACTCGCTTGTCCGCGCACTCTCGGGGCCCTCCGCACAAAAAGAAGGACGATAATTAAAGAAGATGCTAATGCCAATGCGATTTGTAGCAGTCACCGCGCTACCCACGACTATCGATCAACGATCCCTCTGTCAATGATCGATTCTCCTCTGTCTCCCCCTCTCCCTCCCTCACCCTTCTCCGTTCCCATTCCGGTGGATGATCGCTCTTTAACGATTTGGAAGTAATTGGAATTGCAGTTTCGTCTCGTGTCCGTGCAGATGTACCGTGAAAATGTATGGAGAGCGGCATTGCCTGCGAATTAGCTTTATTATTCATTAAAACGGTTCATTTGCAGTTGGCATCGTGGAACGCTCGTTTGCGTGAACATGGGAGGGTATGGATTTCCTCTATAGAAGCTGCGTTACGCGAAAAACCGTGATTCCCAGTCAAAAGAATCGGGAATTCTCGAGGTACGAGGAATACCAGAGTAACGGCATTTATCGGAGAAATAAATCTCGAACCTCGAGTAGCCCAGCATCACGCGGGTACATACATTTGTTTTTCAAACGGCACTGCGCTATAACGCGAATTACGTTCATCGAGATTTTTCTTTTCGGAGAATAACAGCGCTAACAGCCGGCTACTTTTATCGCAGTATGGTAATTCGCGGCGAAAGATGCAGCTACGCCGAGCCGGTAGCTAAGCGCGCGATCGCGCGAATAAGATATACCGTGGAGATATCTGTATAATCCGAGGTATTAGTAAGCGTCCTCGTGACACTAGCATATTCTACCAGGGTACTCCATTTGCACCAGAGACCCCTATCTCCGTCGTCCTTCCAGTTCAATATAATACCCGGTAATTCCCCGGGGAAACGATTCTCCACGGATCCACGGTGCCGCCTCCTACCCGCTAAAGAACTCTCGCGAAGGGCCAACACGATTCGCCTAGATTCACCCCCATAAAATAACGCTCGGATACCTTTTGACAATTCTATTACGATTATTTCGTCGCGGCGACAGCTGCTACACGATACTACCAATAACAGGTGCCGCTTCTGTTTTATCGGGTCTTATAAACTGGAGGGGGTCCGCACTTGCCTATGGGATAAAGAAGATAAAGTTCCATTTGATTAATGATCCTGAACTTGGGATTCGCGATTTTTTCCCCTAGGAAAGAGAACGCGACTTGAAAAATTTCTTTTGCAAGTGGACACTCTGCTCACTGGAGACAAGGTTTTTCATAGTGTTGGTTGGCCTTGTTGGCGGCTGGACAGAGTTCAATGCTGAACCTCTCGACGATGGCTTATATCTTCTTATTTTGACAAGAAAATTAACGGGGATTGAATCTATTAACTGAATGTCAATTCTGAAATAGATTTCTTCGCATGATCATAATTCAATGTATTTTATAAACTTTATTCCAAATTGATAAATATTTGTTCACAAGTAGCAACTCATTAAATGTACAATTACGATTGAAGCAGAAGAATTTGAACTTAAACCAGTTATGCAAGTTTCACCGATGGCAGATGCAATGAGAAATTTCTTGAGATATTATGTAAGATCCGCTGGAAAGCGTTCACGTCAGAGAGCGCAATCCACGCTAATGCAAAGAGATATTTTAAGACAAGCCGGCCATTTAATTATGCAATCGTACTAATGTGCCATTGTTTTTTCGTTGGTTAATTATGCGCATAGAACCAGCAGAATCTTGGTGAGGCACCAGTACGTTCGTACTCGCCTCCCCTTGATATTTTAAGGAATATCTACATTTAGATTTGCGCAAAGAGTAGATGGAGGCGCGAAGAGAAAATTCATTCATTAATATTAACCACGCGAAAGCCCATCGCATTTGCATTTACCGTTCCCAGTTCGGCTGACCAGGAAACGAAATATCTACGCAATTCGCGGCAGTAGGCAGAGACAGCGCAACACGTCCCTACCATTGTGTGTACGTAAGAGTATCCTGCTACACTCTACAGACCTACACCGAGCTACGGCATTATCATGCAAATATAGCATATTCTCAGACGGTAGTAAATAAGTGTCTTACCTGGCACTACGAATCTAAACTCTTTATTTCTAGTGCAATGCGTATCGAGCCATTGTGTATAAGTACACTGTACCGACGGTGTACACCATATCGATAGGCTATACCGAATTGAGTTGTTCCTTGCGAGAAGGAAAAGGAGATAGAGTGGAATTGTACTTACATGCCCCTCTTTCCGAGGTTCTCTGTTCGCAAGATTTCAACTATCAGCTATGTACTTCTTATCTATTTCGCATCGAACTTTTTTCTTTCAATTGCAATTACACGAATACCACAGAAAAGCGAGTGGCAAATAATGAAATGTAAACTGGGTTAATCGTCCAGAAACATGTTTTTCACATTATTATTACTTCTCTACTATTACCGCGTTACTATCGTATAACATATATGTTTCTACATGAGCGTTTTTATCAAATCTTGTAAATGAAGCATCTAATATTGTTTTCTTTTTCCCAAAATTCTAAACAACTTTCAAAGGCGATTAATATTTGTACTTTGAAGGCAATTGGTAACACGTACTTCAATTGAGAATTGGCTAGGGAGGCGTGTGGTTATCTTTTACTGAAAAATGATCAGGCTCGAATAACGTTCGACAGGAAAAGGGTTAACAGAATTATCCGATGGCTGTTCCGATAACGTAATTGCATTCTTGAATAACGAAAAATCGATGAGTCGCCTTTGAAGCCGGTGTGGCGCGGCGACTAGCAAAGCGAGCCCTGACCATGTGTCAAGAGACCGAGACCAAAGCGCGAGAGGAACTAGGAATGCAAAATGAAAACATACATACACATACAAACACATACACACACACACATATATAGAAAGAGGGAATTTTTTCTGTCGGAATAGAAACGAATAGACGAAATAGGGTTTTGTAAATAGAAGAGGTGGGGGAATGGCAATTTGAGGACTTCTTCTGCAGCAAGCGTAGCATAAGTGCCGGCGTTGTTATCCGCGACAGCTGTTGTTGCTGAGAAGCAACAAGCGAGCAAGCGAGCAAGTGAGCAAGTGAGCGAGTAAGCGGATAGACTATATTTTATCGCAAATACGCGGAGCATTTCTCTTACAGCCGGACAGGTGAGTACCATGCACGTGGACAGAGGCGCATCGAATAAGGAATGCAGCTTCACGACAAAGCCGGAAAAGGTAGTCTGGACCAGAGGGAGAAGAACCACTGGCCAGAACACATGTATGCCACCGTATATGGGAACGCATTGTGAACGCAATCGCGTGCCACGTGAGCAATACATATTGCCTTCACAAGCCAATGCTCCATTTAGGGAGGTTGCCTTTCATATTGGCGTAGTATAAGCAGTTATCCACCGATAACTATCGACCAGCGCGTTCCGATCTTCAGGAATGCTACGCAGTTCTCTTACCGGAAATATAGACTTTCAACCGATATTATTTTCCTGCGAGAATAATTGTCATTCTTGCTGGTTCGAATTTGCTAGTAGATTTTCTTCTCGAGTTACTTCATTTCCGGTATAATCTTACTGGAGAACATTCCAACGGATCGAGTTATAATTGTTGTCCATATTGTTGGCTGATTGTTGACTTATATCTATTTTCACACCAACTTAATGAATACCAATGTTACGTTGCTGAAACACTCTTTCGTGCTGTTCAATACTTGTCTGAGATTGCCCCAGTATTTCATGAATCTCGCAAACAAATCAGATGCTGGATTAAAAAGTGAAAACGGATTTTGCTTAGGAACTCACAATCGTAGTTGTAATCCGGTTCAAGAATGCTTAACGTAACAGAAACGATTGCCAGTCGAAGTGAAGTAAATTAACTTTGAATCACTTGAGACTAATACATATTTCGCGTTACATAGTTGCGTGCGTGAGAGAAGAAAGAATGAGATAGGTTTAACCGAGTAAAGAATCATGAACAGATCGTCCAGACGGGGTGATCTGCCCGAGAAGAAGCGGAACAAGAGGGGGCATAGGGTGAATCGGCCGAAAAGGGGCATCGAAGTAACACGCGGGAGAGAGAGCAGAAAGTTTCGGAGGGTTGTACTGACCCCTGTTCGCTCGTTGTTAATATTTAGGGTAGCACAGCGCCGCGAACAATACCGAATGGCCCGAACGAGCAGCAGCAGGAGGGAACAGCGCTGGCGTTAACCTGTTTCAGTTTTAGAATCCACGCACACATACACTGTCATGCGGACAGAGTCAAAGCGGCATGAGAGTACGTACTAGTTGCACGTGTGTGTACACGAGGCTACGCATTCTAAAGAGGCTATACAGCGGCGACTGACTATGGGCACCAAATCCCCGGGGTTATGATTAATGGATCTGGCGCATATTAGCGCCCACTTGCTGCACCCTTTGCAGCAAGCCTACCGTATACCTACCCGCCGCGATTTACATTCCGAATTTAATGACACTCCCTCGAGACTGATTGACTTCTGTGATCACGGAGGCTGATTCCTTCCACGCAGATTCTGCGCCTCCTGCAAACCCCCTACTGTGCGTTAAGTAATCGCGTTTTTAGCGACGCTACGGACAATAGACTCAAATCATTTGTTTCGTATTTTATACTCATGGAATTTATTGTTTAAGTCTGACTTGTCTCTTTTGAATCAGTATAGTTCTTGTGCTATTTTAATTCAGCGTATTTTTATACGATTAAATTGGGTGTTATATCAAAGTGTAAGTTATTCAGAAATAGAAAATATGTAATAGAACCGTGTTTAAGTAACACTCGGAAACGTTCCATGATCTGAAATGCTGAAGGAACAGTTATATACATACATGGAGTAACAGTCTATGGCAAACGTCAATACGTCCAATGACCATGGTGGTACGTGTGGCAACTGGCGCTGGGTCAGCAGATGGACCAAACTGACCAACGCTTTCAAGGGGACAATAAAGTTCATACACATTGTATCCCACTTGAGTATCCTATTGTAGTCGATCCATGACTCCGTGTCCTGGTAGGATCCAATAATTGTGATTTTACCCACGAGCCATTTCGTGTCGGGTCTCCAATTTTCCCTAGGAAGCGTGAACTAAGCTAAACTGAGAGTACGCCAACGGTGAATCATAGAGGAAAAATGTCGACTGCCAGTGGAAAAGTGCAGAGAAAGCTGTGATAAATTGTACAGCTTTGTTTCCTTGGTCACGGTAAAGCAGGAAGTGGTACTCGTAGTCAGGATAGATAATATTCAACTGGACTTTGCGTCTGACACTCAACTTACAATTTCACTTACTTAAAAGGCACCTTTTCTCATTATCGACAACATTAGAGAGAGAAACTCGCAGAACGTGATCGATGTACCTTTTATGCACTCGCCCTAGTGCACGACCAATATCTTCGAGCAATAACTCTATGCAATGTTCTCTTAAACTTGGACACTATACACAGGGATTTGTATCGACGCAACGTTGGAAGGAACTTTTCTATATTTCTCCGAAATAAAATAGCGAAAGAAGGAAATCGAAATTGATTTCGCATGTGGACCTCGAGAGATTCTTATCTGCAGGAAGTTAGAACTAAGGAACCTTGACGAGACTGAAAGTCTAGCGGAGCATAAAACCCTGATGCACCTGTTCGATCTATACCGATTAGTTTCATTTCGAAAAACGCCTGCCTGCTGTCTTCCCACGAAATTACCTTTTGCGAGAAGGTGGGAAGGAACTCGAAGATAACTTTCAAATTGCATACATATCATCTTACCACATGGAACAACTGGTTCGCTGGAGTCTTTAGAATTAAAGAAAAATGCACACTTGAAATTCTCCCTTGAAATACATCCTGACTAAAGAAGAGCAAAGGCCAGCCACAGGTCGGTCAGGAACCCTTGACTTATCTTCGGCAGATCCGCTACGCAAATTCAACCGATTACGAGAAGGAAGAAGACGAAGGAGAAAGAGGAGAAGAGCACATCGTGTGAGCGATATGCAGCTGGTGTCGGATCGACTGCAGCTCGAGATTTCACCCCAGAGCTGCGGAGGATCGCGATGGAGAGCAGAAAAGATCGAAGGGAAGACACGAAGGCAAAAAGGATGCGAGTGGAGGAGAAGGTGATGCGGATTCAGTACACCAAAGAGGAAGAGAAGAGGATACACGGCTAATGGCTGAGCATCGAGGTGGATGGCGTGTGGCCCCTCTCGCAGGACACGCGAACCTCAGACAGAGAGATAGAGCCCCTAGGCAGGCTACAATCGTGTGTCAGTCGTTTGATTGACAAGCGCAAAGATTTACCCGCGATTATTATGATCGTCGGCGTTTCGTATCGGTTTGGTTACTAAAATTGCCGGCGGGTCGCCGAGAGGTCAGCGTTAATTATAGTGGTACCGGTTAGGTGGACGGACGGATATCTATCCGTTTATCGGATCACCGAGTCGCTTCGGCAACCACGCGGTGCCGCACCGCTTCAAATTGTCCCGTTCCTTACCTCGCTCCGCGCTGATACTAGCCAACAGAACGCTCAGGAACAAAGAAGAGAGCGTTGCGGAGGTGATCGAGTCTTATGCTCTGGCACTTTGCTCTTCGGCACGAGCTCCTTCCTCGCGAGATAGCCTCTCGCGAGCAAGGTGCCTCGGGTTCTCGCTCGGTCGCACGTCACGGAGATGCCGTGAACTTTTCTCGATAATGCCTACCTGCTGATGTGCTTTCCGCTCTTTGGGTTTCTACTTTCT
This sequence comes from Trypoxylon attenuatum, assembly GCA_963989405.1. Lineage (NCBI taxonomy): Eukaryota > Metazoa > Arthropoda > Insecta > Hymenoptera > Crabronidae > Trypoxylon > Trypoxylon attenuatum. The sequence continues at coordinate 14,998,660 of OZ022491.1, forward strand.
TACCAGACACATTTCTCAACTCCAATGCGCATATTCTCTCGGATTACTGTGATTATAAGGGCTTGTCATTTTGCTCTCTTTCCCGGGGCCGATCGACGCGTCAAGATCGAAGAGCTCGCTTCGCAGAGGCACAACACAGTACGGCGTGGTTGACGTACCACATAGGATCCCGTCTGTTAGAAGTAAATTGCTGAATTTCTTATATTCTGGTAGAAAACTCGTGAGATTTGCTAGAGATAAGTCTAAGTGTACCCTTCCCGGAAGAAGTGTGCGACCGAGCGTGACGGCAAAAGCGGAGCGATGCATTCATCCCACGCTACTACAATTAGATAATATCGTGTAGGATCAACCGTCTCCGAAATCCAACTTTCACGCTTGCTTCCGCTATCTCGTTAATTTCGACTACATCCGTTCTTTCCTTTCTTTTACAATATTGTGTACGTCTAGCTATACGATATTTTTAGCGGGATAAAGTCATATATTTCGTGATTCGATCTACATTCCTCTTATTTATCTTTTAAGTATATCAACTTTGCCGCGATTGCTTTATATCCGACAATACGTACGAAAGTAGAAATTAATCCAACAATCTAGGAAACGAGCTCAGCATCCAAAGATGGGACCGATCTGTGAGAATCGTTCCTATAATCCACAGGGTCGAAGCAGAGGCTAATCCACCGCGTATCGCGAGCTTTGATTTTTGACATTGAGTAATAACGCAAGATCCTTTGATCCACCGGGGAGACATCACTGATCACAATAATCTCGTTGGTCCGCCTCAAGTTATACAACATGCCACCTATCGTCGACTCGTCGCTGACACTTCGAATTCGACGCAACGAAGAGAGAAAGGCTCCGGACGAAGTGGGGTGAAGAGAAGCAATGCGAGAAAGCAAGCGAAGAGCAACGGTTAGGGGGAGGTATAGGAGAGAGAAAGAGAGAAAACCAAAGGCAGACGGCGAAATTGCAGTGGTCTCCTAGCTCCAGAGCCGTTCTGGCTTTCCCGTGAGAGGAGATACGTATGCTAATGCAACGTGATGCTCGTTATAATAATCTGCGAGCGGAATGTACGTAGAGTTGGTGGATTGGTGTGACGGTCGTGGTGGTGGTCTTCTCGCTCGCAGGTTGTTGGCTGCGCGTTTGGTGGTGGCTCCGTGCGCTATCTCGAGTGCGGGATCACCGCCGATGGGGGTGAGGGAGCTCCTACGTAAGCCGGTTATCTAAATACCGTAAATAACAACATGCCCCCGCCCTCGCCAAGGCCTTTGGCTACCCTAGCGTCAGTAGCGTCACCCCTTTCTGCATCCCTCCACCCAGGATGCCGCTCATCAGCCAGCAGACCCGTGGCTCTCCACGTGCTCCCAGGCGACTTTGCCTCTACGGTTACCTCCATGGATACCTCCATGGATACCTCGATCGAGATGAACACTCGCGCTCGGCCGAGTGACGCGAGCTAATCCCAAAACGGATATTCCAAGGTGCGTTTTCGCTGGCCATTTATTGGACAGGTGGTGTGTACGTGTGTGCTCCGGCGGCAAACGGCTTAAATGCTTCCAGGATTTCCTGATACCATAAGTAAACGGATTCTAGTCTTGTTTTCTTGTTTAGCCAACCCATTCTCGTTTCGGCTCTTCTCTTTCGATTCGTATGATTCTATATCGAATACATACTACCGTATTTGATGCACTGTCTTAACATTAATTACTTTCTTACCAATTTATATTTTGTACCAGCGGATTTACTTCAACAAAGAGAATAAAAAATATTGTATTCCAGAGTGACGGATAGAACGATGTAGTTTTTTACGAGACGTCGCGTCGCGGCAAGTCTTGACAATTAATAACTAACCCTCCGTGTCATGCGTCTAACAGTTTCCTTGCCGGGCAAGATCGCTTCCTGTCGGAGGCACCAGCGAGTCTGCAGACAAATGAATGCGTAGTGACGCGGAGGATTTCTCGCTCGGTGTGTCGTGAAAACGGGCCACGAGCCACCCCTTTACCGAAACTGATCGTTAGATAAAAACGTTATCGTCATCTCGTAAATAATCTTTAATCTCCGCAAACCCACCCCCCAATGGACGACCCTCATCTTAACTACCCTGAAATGGGTGCGACCTCAACGCTCGCGGATGCAGGATTGAGCGATGCTATCTTCCGGATTATTTTCTGGATAAATGAACACGTCTCCGGTCCATATCGCCGCCAGTCCAACTCCCCCCGAATCCCCCGAACCCCCAAACCCCTATAGACCGAGATTCCTAATGCGGCTTAGCACGTGCGTACAGAGTTTCGCACGTTGGCTTTCGAGCCGTGCTAAGCTTCGAACTTTGACAAAAAGAAATATGAAGCGAATAGTTAGCTCGGTATTCCCCTCCTCCTAACGGATTTGCCGGTTCGTAAATGTAGAACAACGTTGTCGAGGATTATCCTTTTGCTGAATGCACTGACACTGTTAGTTTGAAAGGGGCTTCCCGCTAATCGGGCAAAATTATAGACGAATGACGCTTCACTTTTTCGACTTTGGTTTTCTCCGAGTTTTGCAATGTTAGGTTTCAATCTCGTTACACTCTTCATTATAGGATCTCGTAAGAACTATTCTTTATATCAATTTTTATTTACCATTTCTTCAGTACCGGGGAAAATATAAACAGTTGATTCTGTATTTATAAAAAATGTTATCGGTTGGAGAAAGATGTCCTGTAACATAAACAAAAGATTTTGGATCCACTGCCAGTATGGAAATCTGACATGATCAGATTGGACGATTTACCCTCTTCACTTTCGACGCTTATGTTTAAAGAAACATTTTAAAAGTAATAGCAAAATGATCGTTGAATGCAAATTTCGAAATTCTTCGAATACGTCCTCCCTTTCGATATGGAGAAAGATTCATTCCCGATGAGGAAACGGGGGAGTGAATGTGTGCGGGGGGTAATAATGGAAGGGAGCTTATAGCCCTCCAGCTTCTTGCATTCCAACACGATCTACAATGACATCGGAAAGGGCTCGGTCCATTCGTAGGCAGAAAACAGCCCCTGGAAGGTGGCACGGCGAAAATGTTGCGCGGTATTAGGCACGCTTGGTAAATGCGATAAATCTGGCGGGACATAGTTAGACGAGTGTCAGCCTGATATATGGGGGTGAGAAGGGAGAGTCACCTAGTATCGATATCATCCAAACGTTCACAGAGCCTAGTAGCGATTTGGACGCGCCTGGGTGTCTACTAAAACAAATCAAAATTTCATTCTCAATAGAATTTGATTTTCAACCATTCTGACTGTGATTAGATATTTCTTTACTTTAGTTCAACCCTTAATAGTATCTTAGCATATTTAATCGAACATATAGGACTTATAAGATATGTATTAGATACTTTTTTATGTTATTAATTCCTATTTAAATAGACAGATTAGATTGAAACATAATGGTCATCGAAACATAAAGGTTCTCCATTGCCTAATAGCTCAAGTATTTACTTATTTCGAGCGCTTTGAACTCTTGGATTCGTATAGCACGATATACGTATAACGCGAAACGTGCCTCCCACGTTATAAGAGGTTCTAGTATATGTATATGCACGGCCCGTGGAATAGAACGAGGCAGCACAAAGCCAGAGCTACTTCTCGCTGAAGACGACGCTGCCAGCGATGCGCGTTGACGATAAAGGCAGGGTGGCTGCGGATTTCAAAGGGGAAGTCCATGCATCACTGTGAACGAAGTAGGCATCAGTTCCTTCGACAGCGCTGTTATCTGAAACAGACGAGGCATCATGGTTGCCTCTACCATCGCGCTCCCCACCGATTCTACTACCTGTCCTACGTCTATCTTCGTTGACTTATATAGAATAACTACGGTCGCGATCATCCTGTGAGAGCCATGGGCTCTCCACTCTAAATTGAAAGCCGTTACGACGGTAAACGGGAAGCGAATAACGACACCAACTACGAGTAACCGAGCTTCTCTACGAAATAAGTGCGATCATGCACCTAATTTCGAAAGGAACGAATACGAGAACTGCCTGCATATCGTGTCTGCACATTGTACTGTCTTTAGACTTGTACTTGTACAGTACTTGTTTTTGTATGATTCACTTTAACACGGTTTGTTCATTCTACAGGGTTTTATAGTTTTAACGTAGCACATTTCCTATCATTCCCTTATTATTCTACAGTATTTTTATATTATTTTCCTTAGTATAATACAGGTTTTATATTTTAATAAACTGTTCCTCGACTTTTTGTGTAAATCTTTCCTGTACTTGACTTGTATGCATGGGAACGCATACAAGTTGTCGCCTGAAACCGATAAACCAGCATCCGGAATTTCAACTCGTCCACCAGTTTTCTTTGAATTCTGAGCACTCGGCAATATTTTTCCACGGATCCTCGCATTTCTCAGAAGTAACGCGGATAAGCGAGTATACTTCACCGTGAAGCCGTTCGCTCCTGTGCGCAGCGTTCACGCGAACAGTCTGGAAGACACATCGAAAACTTTTCTACATTGCAGACTCTTTCCCTCTCCTCTTGTTACCGATGCTTCGTCTGTGGTATCTTTTGGAACGGCTTGCTTCGACTATAATCCCACGATAACGGTTTCTCCGGTAAAGAAAGAAATTTTTCGTTGGGGGCGCGGCGGTTGTAGCAACCTTCTTCGATTTTCCTTGGTTACGTCAGATTTTATTGAATTGAAAAAAAGGTAGTCAGAGACCGCGGGTACTTGGAGCCGCCATCTTCGGTAGTGAACCGGGAGGAGCTGGAGGGACGACGGGAAGGACGACGGGAGAGACGATGAATTTTATTTTATAGCCAACGTGGGGAGCGGGCTCGGGGTTCTTAAGGGTGGAATATGTTTCGTATCATCATAGGAGGGCAGGTTAGGAGGATAGAGGGGGGGTACCAGGCGTCTCCGTCCTATCCATAACGCTCGAGCCTCGTGGCAGCCATTTTGAATACATTCTCACCCGAGGAGAGTTATCTCCGAAACGTTTCGATTTCCCATTTAAAGGATCTTATATATACACGTGCTTGGGGGTTGGGGCCGCCGAGGTGAGCATCGAGGATCGCCCGAGGGGGATGGTGGTGGTGGTGTCTGAAAATATTAGCTGGCTGCCGCCACTCCGCTTCGTCCCCTCTTACACCCACTCAACCTCTTCTCTTTCTCTTTTCCTCTGCGTTCTCCCTCTCTCTCTTTTCCACTTCCTAGGTTCCCTCTTCCTCCGTTAAATGGCTCGATATATACGTCCTTTACTTCCGAGGCAAACTGCATCTCCGTTACTTACAAGCGCGTATACTACCACCCCGCTGTATCGGCGAGCAACGGATCGCATTTATTTCGCTGAAATTATTTTCAGCGTAATACTGGGATACCACGGTGTTTCTTCTTCGAGAGATTTGCGGGTACCCGTTATTCCAGAATGCACTGGAATTGCGCCGGGTGTTTTTCGAGTTGCGGTTTTCGTTCAGTCTTATTTAGGATTGCTTGGAAATTCGAGTGCGAGTCAGGTGCAGTACGTTACTTAACTTTATTGTTTATCTGCTTTTGCTGTAATCGGATGATACTATTGCAAAAATATTCTTATTAAGACAAAAAACAGGTACTCTGTAACACTGTTGCAATCGAGGAATCCATATGTTGTAGACGTATTACGAGTTGAATAATGGTAGTCTAATAAGATATGACTCTCGGCAAATGTACTATCATTAGTTTTGAAATCCAGCAAATTTGAGCTGTCAGAGAAAGATTAATATTTCCAAGTTTTATGAACTTCTTTCGCATTCAGAGCTCGAGGGTAGTGGGCGATATAGCTGGGGTCGGGGGTGTATCTTCTTGTCGTCGATTTCCCTCCGAAGCAAGAGGGTGCTGATGGGTGGCGCGAGGGATGCCAGAACAGTGGCCGCTATTGGCGGGCTAGTGGCGTATGCTTATTTTAATTGAAACAGCCGAACACCGCCATTCTCGCGATTTGCGTCTCTCTTCTTCTGTTTCTCCCTCACTCTCACTTTTCTCTCTCTCTCCCTTCCGAAGAGTGGTGGCCCGGAGACAAAACCTCCCCTTGCTCGCGGCGTTAAAACGACCCGGCGACGTGCTACCTTCAGGATATTGTTTCAAACGAATATGCAAATCATGAGCCAACCGAGAACGTGGTCCGCTGTAATTTCTATTGCTCCCCGGCTGCCGCCAACCGACACAAATAGATATCCTTAACACTCCCCGGATCTAAAGGAAAAACGTGCGCCGAATGTGCTTGCCGATTTCCAATGTCGACGACTCCTGGATTTTCTCGAACGTGTCTCTGCTATGGGTCCAACCAATCCCTCCCAGGGGAGATCACCGTTAACAGTGAAAATCATTTTTATCGAAGAAAAGCGTGGTGACTGTATCCATTCGTGTAAATTGACCCTTTTAATGAAACATTCCTTATAAATTGGCTGCGATAAGGCTGTTTTACTTATCCAATTGACATAGCTTTGATATCCAGTTTACGTTTCTGCTTAGAGAGCATATTAATTTCTATGTTCACGATAACAGTCAATCGATAATGTATCCGTTGGTCTCGTAACAAAGTAAACGGGGTATCGGAAAACGCGTGAATGAAAAATTTCGAAAATATACGAGAAGTCACGTGGTAGCCATAAGATCAGGAATTCACGTTGGAGCTCTATTTTTCGAACCGCTTTCGCAGTTCTAAACCAGGCGTGGATGTTTAGACGGCAACTGGAAAGAAACCACTCACGGTTTAATAAGTTCTGTCAAGATAAATGTTTGTATATGGAGCGTTTCTTTCGAAACGGCGTGGCAGTGGTATCCTGTAACGAAAACGTGTGTTGGCGGGGGCCTGTGCTTGCGGTGAACCCGACGAGAAGTAGCAGTGGGAGGTGAGCGGCAAAGGACGAATCAAATGCATTTTCGCCGCAAACGTACAAAGGATTCCTGTCGGACAGCGAGAAGTTTCGCGTTTACGTTGCAGAAGGCCACCATTTCCGAATCTCCTCCGTTGGATGGCAAGGGCGATTGCAAAAGTTACAGAAAGCGAGTCTCGATACAATTTCGACCCTCATAGAATGGCTGACGGTCGACGCGAGTCTCGATATCAAGGAATCGAAGGAGTCGCCGACTGTCACCGGGTTTCTTCAACTATGCTCCTTCGGCATCCGTATCTTCTTTTTGATCATCAAACTTCTAAGGCGCGACGAATCGTCTCTGTTTCTTTTTACCCCAAATGTATAACTCCAGAGAAAAGTTGCATTCGTATTCTTGCAAAAAAAACCACCTTGCACCACCGACATAATACAAAGTACATCTTGGAAACTTTCGGAAGAGAACTTTTCAAAGTTGTCCTAGTTTCGAGATCCGGATCAAGCTACTAACTTGACGAAATTAGAGATTAGAGTTTGTTCGAGCAGTAAAATACCTTTGTTTAACAAATTGTCTATCATAATTCCAGTCTTTTTTACAATCCTATGTCATTCTTCGTGTCCATTAATATAATGAACAATCAATGTATCAATAATTAAAGTAGTACATTTAGTTACAAATAACCATTTACATTGTTAGTTTTCATACATCAAGTTGACAAAAGTTTATCGAGTAGTTGAGCACTTTTAGAACTGAAACTTTGTCTCTTTTCGACATTGTTATATTGGCAAGATTTACCTGATGCCAATGTGCCGGTGGCAATCGCCAAGACTTTGCATCAGCCGAAAGAACGTAGTAGCGGAAGGTGGTCGTGAAATGTTTCGAAAATCAGATTTCCCTAAGCCAAGAAGGAAACGAAATTGATGTCCTCCGGCAGAGGCCGAGCAACCCCCTGAACCGAACCCGGGGGCTAACTAAGTGAGAGAGTGACCCGTACTTTGTTCTCCCGCGCGCGCGCCGGGCAAGAATATATTGATAGTCAGCTCAAAACTCCATTAGGGCCGGGCCGAGTATTCTCTCGTAAATACGAAAATGCTATCCCATTATTTACTGGTTAATTGGATTAATGAGACTCGTTATTCCGTAGAGGGCCGTGAGTCGCGAACCCAGTACGGCGTTTCTGCGTCCTGCTCGAAGGGCGAGAAGGAAGAAAGAATGAGAGAAAGAGAACGGACAAGTTATCTCTCTCTCTCTTGCTCTCTTTAGAAGATAGAGGAGCGGATGAGAATTGGAAGGGGTGAGGATTGTGGATCGTGAGGCACAGGGGGGTAGTGCACGGGACTCGAGGCGAGGTCAGGGGGCAGCAGTAGAGGCCAGGTCCAGGGGTTTGAGGTCAAAGGGTAAGACCGCCGCGTGGACAAATACGTCCTGGAACGGTGCACACAGAGGAGACCTATACATACTGTTACGCGCTTACACGAGGGCTGCAAGGGCGCGTAGACGGAACCTCGACATACAATCGCATCAGAATTTCGTCGCCAAACGAGTTGCCGACACGTCCTCTGTACACTTGAGCCTCGGAACCCTCAGCTACGTTCGAAAGTACTGAACTGTTGCCCTACGTGGACTCGGCTGACCCTGGGATTTTCATCCATTTTCGATCGGTCCCATCTAGATGTTCCTACTACTACTCGCGAGATTGCTAGTGGCGAACGTCAGTATACCTAAGTCGTTTGAGTCTTTGAGATTCGTTGAATTACGAGGCAACCACTTAAACCCGACTGCACTGGTTTAAAATCACTGAAACGTGTCGAGTCCAATTCTCAACTGGAATATGCAAAAAGAAAGATGAAATATCGTTTGAAAGTCAAAGACGCTGAGGGTCACCATTCGATCCCAGCAACCCCTTGACATTCGGTAAAGTGCCCACTAGGGTGATGTCGATTAATTATTCCTAATGCTGTCCGAAGTTGACGCAACTTTGGCGCGCGAATGATTGAAATACGTGCGATATGGAGACGATAAATCAAAGATTCTCGTCGCTCGCGGAGAAAGACCGCGCTTCAAACACTCTTGGTCTACGCGAGGGTGGTGTTCGGTTTGAAGCGGCAGACTGACTCCATTAATCAGCGGTACTCTACCAGACCGCCACTGCTGTATTATATGGAATAAAATTAATGAGATACACAGAAACACACTCGACTTCCGGCTCAGGGTCCCTGGCGCTTCGCAGTTCCGACACAACGAGCTCCCTTCGAGCCTCCACTTGCGTACTACTCCGATCGCTCAACGTTACGCTTTCTGAATGCGACACGTTTCACCGCATGCGGCCAACCGTAAACTGACGAACGCAAATATATCGATGAGAATCTTTCTATCCTGCTCTTTATGTATTTTGAGTACGAGACGCTAGCGTTTGGCAGCCGGTAAAGCATTCGAGGGAAAAAGCTATCGACTAAATCTCTGCTGGTTGTAACCGCGTACCGGCTTGGTTGATTACCCTATTTTTCGGATCCAATTCTCTCAAAAAGAATGATTCCAAGTTCAAGATCGATTCCATTCGAATAACTTATTATTATTTCTCTTCTTTTTATTGCAACAATAAAAGTGGCGGAATTTTGAAAAACGTTGTCACTCCAGATCCGATTATCTACTTGAATTTACAAATTTAGGTTCTCGATAAATTCAGAGTAAAATTGAAATATTAGTAAAAAAATAAATTCTAGGAGAAAAGAAATTTGTCGGTTTTCCTGTCTAACAACGAAGGTAATTCTACTGTTTCTTCATACACTTTGTCTCTCTCTCTCTCCCTTTCTTTCTATCAACAGTCCGCTTCTATCAAGCCAGCCGCTCTTCCTATACAAGTCAGTGTCCATCGGAGCAGTGCGCCCATTAAAGTGCACGTGAACAAAAGCTCTCTAAAAGGCATCCAATCTGCGCGAAGCGGGCAGCACCTTCTTAAAGACTTTCGGTTCCGTCGTGAAAGTTACGACGACGGTCCACGTCGGCCGGGGTCCCCCTGGTCCCCCAGTTGGGTGGGTGACAGTGTTGGCGCGAGTGCGAGAGCGCGGCCCCGAAGGGCGAAAGGACTCGAAGCTCACCCTCCGTCAACCCCACCAGAGTCTCCTCTCGTCATCACGCACGTGACCGCTGCCCGCAAGCAGCACACATATCCGTCGAGAGGAACGGAGCACCCTCGACGCAACATGCAGGAGGGCGGAGGAGGACGGAGAGCAGAGAGAGAGAGAGAGAGAAGAAGAGAAAGAGAAAGAGGGTGTCAGGAGGGAGAGGAGCGACCGAGCGAAGAGAGAGAGAGAGGAAGATATGAAGACTCGCGGAGGACGTAACGCATCGAGGAGAAAGAGAAGGTGTACGGTGGTGGACGAGGGATGAAGCCGGCAAGAGGGTGAAACGGTCGAGAGGGTGAGACAGGGTGCGCGGAGTCGGAGTGTGTGCGTGAGAGAAAGAGGGAGAGTGAGTGCGAGAGGGGCGAGGACGAGGAGAGTGTTGTAGCTGGCTGGCTACCCCGACTAGTATCCAGGGAGGCCAACGGGGGTGTAAAGATGGCGGCCAGAGAGGAAGAGCGGCAGAGAGGGAGGAAGCGAGAGGGCGCGCGAGAAAGAGGAAGAGAGAAAGGCCGCGCGTCGGTTATGATAAGGCGATGCTTTAATGACAGCGCGTTTCTATGGCAACAGGCGTGTAGGGGCTGGCCGCCGCGACGCCCGGCGTCGGTCAGCTACAGCGCGGGGGGTAGTGGTGGAGAGAGTGCATTGAGCGGCTAGCCGCCATACTAGTGGACACACAGCCTCGATTCTCAGGGATGAATTTCTCTGTGCGCGTGTGCCTGTCCTATTCTCACCCCTATTCTACACTTTGCCCTCCTGGCTGTCCGTCCGTTCGTCCGTCCGTTTGTCCACTCGTTTTCCTCCTCCTCCACCTCCTCCTTCTCCTCCTCTACCTACTCATTCTCCTACTGCCATCCCGCGTTACCTACGTATATGTCTCTGTATACCTCGAGCACGTGCCTCTCTATCACCTACACATACAGAGACTCTTCTTCTCTCTTTGCGCGCTACCTTCCTCCTGGCTTCCTTTTCTCGCGACTCCTCCTCATCCACGTCCTCCTAAGCGACCTCCTCTTCTTCGCTCTCGGTCTCATTCTCCTCCGTCGTCGCATGTGCCCACCTACACCCACCCACTTTGTCCACCTCGTCCACCTAGTCCACCGCGCTCACCTCCGCCCCTTTGTCCTTCCACAGCCGCGGTGGGACCCTGGGAGCTCCGCAACAATGCTACATTATCAGCGAGACCGGTCGACTCCTGCCAACTTTTGGATCTGCCCGGGCGCGAAGCCTTCTCGAAGTTTCACCACCGGTAGACCTGATTGACTATGATTATGCGGCTAGTTGGATGCAGTCCTTCCTTCTCTATTTTACTGGCATAATTATTATTAGCTCTCGACTCTTTGAATTTTTCAATTCAGGTTCGATGCTTCTGGTTTCCCAATTTATTTTGCATATCAGTATAGTATTTTTCAGGAATAATTTTATTGAATATACGTTGATACTAGCAAAGCTGTATACAATATAATTGTAATTATCAATGTATGAATTTCTACTTGGATATCCTCTTAGATAACGAAAAGTCTTTAGGATCAGTTCAATCTCTATATCTCAAACTAATTATCATATTTATGGTAACAGTTTCCTGTCAACATCAATTTTACACATAGCTTATTCTTAGCTGTCAAGTTTTGAACTGTTCCTATCGTAATTTGCTCCAACTTATGCGGTGCCTTAATTTCAATTTACTGATCCTAATCCAACATCAAGGTGTACATAAGGATTTCCCAAGTTATTAAGCGGTACCAGAAGTTTCCCCGTAAGGTTCGGATTCCCACAATTAAATGAAGCGTACGATCCCCCTGTGCCGGAATCTACGGCCTCCTCACCTGCAGAAATTGCTCGGGACACGTTAGCCTTTCGTCGAGAACATTTTAGAGAACATCAAAGAATCTTTAATCGTTCTACGTGCTATCCCCTTTGCGCCAATTCCTCGAACGCTTGTTATCGCTGAGATTTCCTATTAGGACCTCAATTGAAGATGATGTTACATTTAAAAGCTCATGTGAATAGAACCTATACTTACTTTTATAACTAATTCCAATAATTGCACTTTTTCAATACATTTTTGTCCATTTTCGCATTTGAACGATCAGCTTCACAAATAAAAACGTCAAAAGAATCATTTCGATCCAGTCGACAATTCTAATGTTAAAAGTTGGTCTCAACTAATAACATACATATTTTCGTCTATAATAGACGAAAGTGTTGAATCGGTGAACGACCCAGAATTCAGAAGTCAGAATAAGATTTTGATTATTTAGTGAGTCTCATATTAAAGTTCAAATTGCAATAGCAAGTCTTAAGTTTTTGAATGTGCCGAACGAGACCACGAAAGAATTGAAACCTGTTCGAAAGTATTTTCGCACATATCCACAGGAAAGAAGTAAAGAAAATTGAAAAGGAAATCTGCGGCAATGATACTAGCTGTGCCGGGGCATAGATAGTAGCGATTGCAGAATTCCGTGGAAGGGTCTCTTCGCCGATTCCTACAAACCGGGCATCAAGTATCCAGGAACACACACAGAGGGGATGTTTAGGGGAACGCAAACATACCGTGTCTCTGCATTATGGATGCAACGGAGTGGACCACCCTCCCCTACCGGAGCGAGAGCACAGCCCCTGCTTTCCCCTTTGCCACCCGCTTTCGTCCACTTTCCGTTCCCGTGTGCACCATACGAGAGATGGTTCGCTGGGTTGGCTGAGCTTCACCCCCGCTCGCATTTATTTATAATCAAATTCCGTGTATACCGGCAACCGGTGGCGGACTGAATTTCTATCCGAATGTGTACACACCGTCCGCGCCCCCTCACCCTCTCTCACTAACACAGCATCCTCTATCGACACGCGCGCACCTAACGCGTCGCTATATCCACAGATACACCTACGTTGCAGCGGTTCACGGACAAAGGTACAGAGATGATACGGAATGAGAGGGAATTGAGAAACACAAGAGAGGAAGAGAAGGAGAAATGCGAAAGAGCTATCACGACGAAGAGCGAAGGTAGAGCGCGCAAGAAATAGAGGACGAGGAAAAAGTTGCAAGAGTGTGTAGATATGCGTGTAGCCGAGAGAGTGTGGAAAGAAGACAGTGGAAAGAGATACACATCTGAGAGCTGAGGACGAACACAAGGATAGATGGTGACGCATACATCCCTCAGTGGAAATACGTTTAGAAGTCGCGCAGGTCGAGGACGAGGATTCCCGTTACTCTCCCCGCCTTGTGGCCGGGCAGGCGGCAACGCGACCGAGGGGGTTGGAAGGGCGCGGATTCGCTCGGCGGTCAATTTAAAAATCAATATTGACCGAGGAGCAGCCAATCCTTTATTTATCGACGCGGATTGTTGGCTGCACGGGAGAGACGCGGCAAGGAGATTGCTCGTCCTCCACCGCCACCACCCTTGCAACCACCCCCTTCGGGTTCCGCTGCCATGTTGTTCCAAACGCGTCCTGAATAATGCGGTCATCCTCGTTACAATCCCTCTTTTGGGCTATTCTGTTCTCTCTGGTTCCACCGTTCTGTAATAACAATTGATTCCCTAGTTCTTCTTGAGTGCATTCGATTTAAGTGGCAACCACAACTTTCGTAGAATGAATCTTCCGCGTCTAAATTCACGGTTGGGTTTCCAGTTGTGAAAAATCATATTTTTGATAATGGATACCTTGACTCTGATGCTACGCTAAAATCTTGTTGTGTTTGTTAATTATAATGGGAGTAACTTGATTCAAACCATATTCTTATTAATTTATTCAAAGCAATACTATAAATTGCTTCTCAAGGCTACGTGAGCGTAATTGAATCGTGCTGTCAGTTTCCTGGGGTCAATTATATACTTAGAATTACGAGTAGTACACCATGTACATATTACCCCGTACACTCTGGGACCCGTTACGCGAGCAGTTTGCTGACAGTCACAGGTTTTTCGATGCAAAAGTGCCACCACTCATCGTGCTAAATTTGGCACGAGGTTTACAATGTGACATACGAGCACTCGACATGTTTTAACATACCTGCCAGTTGGGCGCATTGAGCGCGAGATTGATTGTTACAAATTCTGATTCGGAGAGACATAACTCATTCTCCCAGAGGACGCGTTTTATTTCGAGATTTAATCGGCCCGCACCACTTTAACCTCCACTTTCATTTTGCAGTACACTTGTGCCCACTCTTTCGCATGGACCGTGTATTTGGTAAAAGAATTGATATTAGGTGTAGAAATAATTGTGGTTTTTGTTGCGACAACAATTTCACGTAGGTTTTTACATTCAACTTTTATCTTATCGTCGACATGTATTGCACAATTGTAAACGGTCAACTTGGAATTACCGACTTTTGTTTATGTTACTATTACTTTTTCAATATAGTCCGATTTAAGTGTTTAAATTAATCTCGGAGAAATGTATTTATCCTCTCAGATTGCTTGAGATTGCGTTTTGCACTAAACGAAACCTGATCACGTATAGCTCAATGTCGTTTTAAAAATGTTAATCTGAGAGTCTTTTAACTATTTATAGTTATAACGCGATCAATTTAACGTTAACGGTGCAACATTTCTTAATAATCAAATGTAATTATTAAACCCAATTGTAACCACGTTAAATAACTAGAATGATCGCTGTCCCTTAACATAAACCTGCTAATTCGCAGGGGTTTTACATTTGTGCGAAAATTGAAAATTGGACAATTGGTAAAAGGAAATTGTGGTAAGGTGGGCGAGGCTATTGGTCCGGCAACGTTAAGTTGTTGGGGCCAAAGAGAAATCGTTAACCGGTTTTCGCAGGAAAGCAAACGTTCTTTCCGCAAAAGGTGATCATCTCGGAAGGGGCTACATAGGAGGGTTCAATAATCATGGCATGGTGGTCGGGTTCTAGGGTGGCCTGGGCCCATTTTTTGGATTGATTGTCCATAATAGTGGGTGTTTGGGGTTGTGGGCTGATCAAAGCGGGAGTCAAGGCGGAGTCGGGAAGATGTGAGACTCAGCATCGAGGGTCGGACCCTCAGTATCCTTCCGACTCAACCCCTCAGCTAGGTACCCTCGTAGACACGATCAAGAAAAATGATATCGCCGGCTCAAAAGGAGATGACTTTTTGCACAATGGCGGACGTGGTTCCTCCCTTCTCCGCAACACCATTTATTTCAGAAAAATATGGCTGCCATTAAAAGATCAAATGTCACCGACATCGTAACGATTTATCGATTCTATGCCTCATGTAAATATAACATTTTTGTTAACAAATGACCAAGTCCATTATGAGAACACATTCCATAGTGGCTGATATTCGTTCAGAAGGAAAATATATTAAAAAGCAATAGGCCCAGGAATAATGCCTCGTAACCGTAAGACTCGTATTGACAGCCGTCAAGACATTCGCAATAAAGCCGACAAGAATAATACTACTCGCGAAGAGCATTTTGAGAATCACTGGAGTATTCAACCCTTCCATACAATAACGACAAGAAAACTAACAAAAGGCGATATAGCGTGTCTATCACACCCACGCTTATTAATATTTGTTCAAGGCAACCCTTTACTTGAGCACTTCCTCTCACAACTGACCAATCCCTCGAAAACCTCGACATCTGGAAATTTCATTTTCCTTTCCATCCGTCGACCGATTCTATTAGCTATCAAATATTATTATTATACGTCCATTTGCAGACTTTATTGACACTACCGGGATCAGAAACGTCAGAGTTCATTTCGCTTATTTCAACAAACCCATGCTATCAAACAAATACTTGACAATTTCGATATTATATATTGTATACATATAAATCATGCAACGGGAGTATCTTTGAAGATTCTTTCCGGTTATATCGAAAGTGAAAATCATCAAGCACCCTCGTGAAGTGCGCCCAATATGTCCATCTTGAAGCGCGAGGAACGCCAGGCGGCCGACACACAAACAGATCAATGCTCTGCGTCCCAATATAAACAGTATTATTGAAACAAAGCGGGCGGCAGGGTGGTCGAATGGGATGAGGAGGGTGGCGAGCGAGCCCCGCATCGTCCAAGGCCCGCAGTCGAGGGTGGGTGGTTGCGCAAGGGGTGGCATCGACGGAAGAGGAGGAGGAGGAGGAGGAGGAGGAGGAGGTGGAGAAGGAGGTAGAGGAGAAACGCGCGAGGGTAGCGTGAGGTGGAGAGCGAGGAGAGCGCGAGAGGGAGAGAGGTTCGAGGGTTGAGGAGGATGAGGGTTGATGTTTCTGCCGGTGGGCCAAGCCGAGTCGGGTCGCGGGGAATGAACGAGGGGAGAAGAGTTATGTTGCCGCGATATTGTGCTGCGCGGCACGAGCGAACCTCGAGGGGGTGGGTTCCTGCTCCAGCGGACGAACCCTCGGCACCCAACACCCCCTTCGCTCTCTTGGTCCCTCTTTCCTTCCTCGGCCTTAACTCCCCGGACTTCGATCCTCCTCCGCGCGCGCTAGCGCCCCTAGCCGCGACCCTCGCGCCCGCCACGGAAAAGAAAGAGCAAACGTGAGGGCAACTGAAATAGAGAGAAAGAGAGAGACCAAACCCCCTCGGCTTCTGTCGATTTTCTGTATTATGTGCCGGCAGCCGCCACTCCTCCATACACGGCGGCGAGGCACACCGGCAGCCACCTCGCGCCCAGCTACCTCCTGACTTATGGCACTAGCGGTCTTTCTTTCAATAACGCGCGACGACGCGCACGCTGCCTTCAATTTACCTTGGGGTAGATTTTTACCCTACCTTAGGTTGCTCTGGATTTGACGCCCCAATACCGTAGGGATGTCTCTCGAAATTTCTTCTCCTTTTCCTTCGGCGATCTACTTAAAAACTTGACTGATGTCTTGTGTTTTCTTTGGCTGATCCGTGGAGGAATTTTGTGACGATAAAGCCGCTTAAATATGAATCGAACGCTGGAGGATAGATTATACTGGTGGTAGTATATGTCCGTGTGCAGAAGCGTGCTGGTGCACTGGCATGTTTCATGTTAAATGGCAATTTACGGCGATAGGAAATTGTCTGACAGTTATTGTAGCGATCGATCGTACATTACGGTTCCGTTCAAATGAGTCACTGTTACATTGCAGTCCTAATCCCCCAACAGTTTGCGAGAGTATCCCTTCCGCTGGCATCCAGTCGCTGCGTTTCCCAATGGGGAACCAAACGAGAATTCGTCAACAGAGTATAATTTGCTTTCGGTCTTCTTCGACGAAGAAAATTTCATTCGCCGAATACTAGGTGGAAATCCACTAGGGAAAGAGCGTGGAATAATAACGGTTGCTCGGTCACCGTAGCGGTACCGCGTTATTTTCAAAGGGAAGAATCATTGATACACGTAGACCTCTTCGTTTGCTTGTAAGTTATAGGGGTAATGTTTCTTTCAGCAGCGAATGCTCCGCATCCCACACTCCGCATTCATTCTTTTAGAAGTACAGTATAAGAAGAATTTCCAATATTCCTCTTTTCGCAATTTTTCACTAGTAATTTCAAACAAGATTCACTAAGAATCTAAAAGTGTTCCTTACTGATATTCAGTATTGACTGGAAAGTTTCCGATGAAGGATCAGAGCAATCAGTCACGTTCGACTGGACTGTTCGATGGGTCGATCCATCGTAGACGTTTCTTCGTAAACTGCTAATTTTCCAATTCATTTGAACAGTCTGCGAAACAACAGAGACGTGGAACCAGCAGCAGTACCAGTACTAGCAGGAAAAAAATGAACGATCGGTGACAGTAATCGGCAGACGCGAGAGTAAAACGTCCGACTGGCGTACGCTTTCACGGTTGATGCCACGGGTCACCCAGTCGAAGCGAAAGTTTTCCGGTCCATCTGGAATCAAGATAGTCTCTGGTAGATATTAGCGATGGGATGGTCTAGCCTGAAGCAGACAGTCAGCCAGGATAGCTAGCTGTCCCGGGTAGAGGTGGGCGGCTGGCTGGACGCAGTCAGCTCGGTGTGAAATTAGCGCAGATGTAGCGGTGACGGCTCATGGTACAGCTTCTCTGTTCATTTTCCAGGAGAGTGGATCGGAAAGGGGACGCTGCTCCTACGAGCCTGGATTTTGCAGTTCCTCGTATTAAATGGTCGTTGACCCAATTAATCCACCCCGACGGAAAGGTTCTCCCCCCCCCCCCCCCCCGCGCGCTACCGTACAAACTGTCCAAGGAGACGTAATCCCACGGTATTATTATTGTTAATCAGCAAAACGTAGTTTGCCCTTTGGCTAATTCCTTCGTCTTGGTATCGGTCGAAGCGGCCAGGGAACTCTTGATTTCTAATCCGCAAAATTTATTTGGCTTTCGAGATCAGCTCTGGAGCTGTGTGTAGTCCTTCGTGGCATTAACGTCTGCCGATCCTGGAGGAACCCTTCCAGCGTGTATGGTCCGCTGAACAGGACAGACATTCGTAACAGGGTCTCTCCACCGGAAGCAACTTTCTCTTGCTTTGATTGCGCATTACTTATTTGGTGGCTTTCGCTAACTAATTTCCCAATTAAAGCATCCTATGTTTGCCAAGTCGATGGGAAGTAGTAATTTCGCCGTTAAAATTCTACTTCGAAGCAGAGAACGTGTACGATCTCAACTATTGTGGATTTTGTCTCGAGTCTCTTTCCCCGTGTATAGGAGGAATACGTGGCTCGAAGGAGACAGAAACTGACGGAAAGAGACAAAGGAAGAAGGACGCCAGTAGCTGGTCGTGAAAAAAGGATTTTTCATTAGGGCAACCTAAGCCCCGATGCGAAAGGATTAATAGAAGTTATAAAGTAGAGCCCGAAGAGGTGGAGGAACATTACGTGACCTGACTCCGATCGAGTCTTTCTTCAGGTTATATTGCAGGTTCCCGTCGTTTCTCATTCACCCCCACGGCTCATGCGCATCACATCTGACCAATAGAATCGCGTGGTCCATCTCTGCCGCTGACCAAACCCCTTGACTCGTACCACTCTTGCCCCCGAGATACATTCTCCGCGAAGAAAAAAGAAAGTTTGAGATCGGTTCCCCCCTTCGAGTGCCCCCCCCCCCCTCCCCCTTCCCCCCGTTCTTCCTCTTCCACCTACGAGTATCCAGCTTGAGTGTGTATTTTCCGCAGGAAACCTCATCAACTCCATCGAAACTCCATTTCTAAGAACGGAATTGGAAAGCTGAGGAATTTGCCGGATTCATTCGCCGATACATAACCGTGCGAATGGGGAAGTCTCTTGCAAACGCTCCGAATAATGATCAGGCATTCAGTACTCGTACGTTTAAAAGATTAGTTTCGGAAATTCCTATGGTAGACTCCACAAGCTGACGATCCCGGAATTCGGTGATTAAAAGATGCATGCGAAGCAAGTGCAACAAAGTTGACTTGGAACATGTAATATAACTAACTAAGACAGAGGAGGCCAGCATGCAAAGCAGTCAAAATTCAATCGTGTCTCGCAAAAGACGAGGAAATCCAGACGTTCTCGAAATGAAAACAAATCCCAAGTCAAGATGCGTAGCGCGAAAGCAACGGCGAGGAACAATAGCGTGGATTCAGAGCGGAGACGGTAACTCGTCCCTGAAGTTGGCAACATCGAAGGACGAAGTAGGTTTTCACGGCGGCGGGAACGCGGAAAACTAGCTAACGACTCGACAATTCGCCCTTATCCGCCAATCTTGGGCTCGGGCGGCGACGCGACCAGCTTCTAGCGGGAAGGGGGGCTACTGTTTAGCCAAGCGTGTCGAGCACGACTAGAGTACGACATGAATAACTGAGTAGCTCAATTCTGCCTGCTGGTCCTCTATTCTCGAAAAGCCAAGTCAGTCCCTCTAACCACCGCCAACATCCGTTCTCTACTGTTCCGTGACGCTATAATATTATCAGAGCATTGTGTCCGACTAATTAGCTGTACTAATGCAATCCCGACTGATTACACATTCCACTCGGCGCGCTCCTTGCTGTTCGTACCTCCCTCCTCGGTGAGCACGCTTCTGGCCCCGGTGCCGGTGGTAGTAGGACGGTAGTGAATCCTCCAAGAGGCAGAACTTTTCGGAGTTCTGGTCGCGCCACGCCGCGCCATGCCGCGCTGTCGAAAGGAAAGGAAAAAGCTCTGGAAGCTAGTAGCTAGCTTTAAAAAGAAGAGGCGATCGATGAACGCCGGGAGTAAAATAAAGAACCGATCAATGGTCGAGCGTGGCCGGCAACCAAGCGGGTTTCATTCCGCTCGACAAATATTTGGTCAAAACGAACGTCAAAGCGAAAATCCACGGGCGCACCCATCCAACGGGGGGCTGGGGTGCCCATTGTTTCCCGAAATTTGTAAAGATCGAATCTGATCACAATGATGCAGACGCGTAATCACTGGCTTTTTTATCCATTGAATATTGCTGGCAGCGATGCCAGCGCGAGCACGATTTTCGGTTGCGTCGCACAATTCTTCACTGTTACCAGATCGGTCCGCGCCGATCCAAACTTTTTCAGCGGTTCTGAAAAGCTGTGATCACCGATTGTCATCAGCGAGCCCCCGATTCGGGGACGTTTCGAATGAAAAATAGATTAACGCATTGTACGTTCCTTTCCTTCGTGGAATTTTACTAAAAACGCCCATGCAATTCTGCCTGCCCTCGGTATTTTGGGCATCTGATCGATTTTCACCGGAATTAAGTCAGTCTCGACCGTTTTTTTGTCTTTTTTTTTCTTTTTTGTTCTAGCTTATAGCCACACGTTTTTTGCCAAACGAACGAGCTCACGTGTGCGCGCAACACAATACCGAGAGACCGAAATTGCTCGCGATAGATGATTTTTTATTGTGTACTCTACTCGTGCGTGGAACGACCAGGTAAAATCAATTAAATTCCTTCTATGCAACTGTCTGTAAAAAAAAAGATTCTTACGCATACGATGTATCGAGGTATTGTCTCGAGAGATATTTTTCCCCCATAGTAAAATGTTACCGCAGAAGAGTGTCATTGACTGACTTACATTGACTATCCTAATTGTTCTTACATCCGCAAAAATTAGTTTTATGCTCTTAATCATGAACCACTTACTGGCCCATACCCATGCGAATTATCTGCATAATGCACTTCATTTTCCCTATAAGTTTCGAGTACACTGAATTATTTATACAATAGATACAAATTAGATCTCCCAGGAACGTCCGTTTGGCCACTTTGGTAAATCTACTACTAAAAGAGAGTGGAATGTTACAGGGTAGATTAGTACAATCTGCCAGATACTTCAACGATTAGAGTAGAATCCGAGTTTCCGAGACTCCCTGATCGAGTAGAATGCGAGCCGTTGAGAATCGATTCTCTACGGTGATTCGGCATCTCTGTAAACCGTCAACGGCGATATTATCTGTCGAGTAGTTTCACGGATCCACGAGCCCGTAGCAGACCTCCCGTTGTTTACAAAGCTACGCGCAAATCTTTGGTCTGGGCAGCAAGTTCATATTAAAACACCCCTATGCGATCGGGTGATGGTAACAAATAATAGTCGGGACGAGGCTTGAAGGGGTCGCGGCGAGATCGACACCCTCTCTCGCTACGGTTTGCCCTGGCCTCTTCGTTCTTTCCGGTGCTTCCTCCTTCTCTCTTTCTATCTATCTATCTTTCTCTCTCTCTCTCATCCCCTCCGTCTCACCACTCTCCATGGAGCAATTTATCTGCATTATACCCTCAGTTGGCTTCGCTGCGTGTTTTGACAGGAACAGCATTATTAAATGCCCTGGATATCTGATCCTCGACACCCCTAATCTACATAATATGCGTTTACCTTACGCGTGGCCGAGCATCCCCTGGTGGCTGACCGAACCAACCCCCTCTCCCCCCCCCCTAGCTCTCGCGTTCCTGATTGCACATCCCGGCCTCTCGTTGCTTCGCCAATTTTTTTCCCCGCTAAAGAAGAGGAAAAGGACTCTGGGGCTTTTAATCGTCCGGTCTACACGCTCCTCGAATTCCGTAATCATCCGCGTAAAAATGATCCATTAACTTAATACGTGGGATTAGGAGGGTGAAATTATTCGCTTCTTCTTGCGATGCGCGGGGGAAAAACGTGAGCCTCTAATTGCCGGAGAAAGGGTGGTGAGTTATAAATTGGTGGTATTATACAGTGGAAGAGATAAGTATATATCCGGGTGTCCTTTTTGAATTGGTCGCATAAGATAATGATGGCACTAACTTCTAGTCATGGATCAATCGTAATTCGACCTCTTCTCGTGATCGCTCGATATTCTGTAATAGTACAACCGAAAGCTTGGACTTTGGCCTTGAAGGGATTCTCTGTAAATAATTTTCTGGCTATTCGTTCCTGCCACATACTGTCGTAAAGTCAAGGAAACTAGTCCTCACTGTTTTAAAAAGAAGAAGAAGAAGAAGTCTGAAATTTTTGGCAATTGCCTAAAAAAGAACTGTTAAATACAATATATCGCGGTGGTTTATTGTACTGACCCGGGGCAAAAACTCATTGTCAGTGTCAATATCGGTTTAAGTAACCTATTGTTTTCCAGGTGTCAGGTTACTCTGTCATGAGATATATTTGAGTTTCCGGTTAAGTGAAAATATGTTCGATTCCTCTTTTCACCCCAAATGTTTTTTCTCCCCAATGTGCCGATATTTACACGAAAGCGTATTCAGACGGCGTGACGGGTTAGAGAACCGAACGAATCCACCCCCCTGGAAGCGCGAGTTATCTCCCCCTCTTGCGAAACGGGTGTCTTGTCATAATACAGCCGTAATACAACTTAATGATCTATTGGCGAAACGCACTCGGGGATGTAGCATAATTCTCGACACGCTTCCTGTCACGTGGATCGGCCATTTGATACGTCCGCCTGCCATTGAATGGGATTACAGGCGTACATCGCTAATTTTTCTCATGCCCACTGTGTGTCGCCCTGTTATCTCTGGGATGATCCGGCTTCCATTCGAGCCATGACATCCCCGACATCCCATAAAGAATGTGGGATTTTGCCCATTCCCGTTGAACTAAAAATGAGGCAGAGACCGATAAGAATGACTGGTGATTTCTTCGCGTGAAGAATCACCCGTGATTCCGTTTCCTACCTACGTCTCTATCTATGTACGTAACTACGACGTACATGTGCATTCGAGTCTCGATTATTTATCAATGGATTCCAACGAATCTCAAATATATTTCCGCTGCACTTAGTAAAATCGAACGAAAGCTTCTCGTGCTGAATTATTGCTCGAAGAAACAAGCCCTGTTTAAATCCTCTCGAAGTCAATACTCTCCGTTGTAGAGTTCGAATTCCCGTAGATACGGAAAATGAAAAAGTTAGGTGGCTCCAGCCGGGGTTTTAATTAAGCGGCCGCGTGCGCGAAATACTGCGCGGGGAAAATTCAGCTCATTCGGAAAGTCGCGATAAAGCAAAGCCAAACGTTTCGGTTTACTCAGCGTCTTTTCGTCGGCAATGGAGCTGAACGGACAATAAGCCAGCTTTTAACGAGTCCGATGGACTCTGTTTTTCGACGAAGCTCATCTTTCGTCCATCGATTCCCGATTATCGAGAGCGGCATTTCCTTCCGGATGATTCACCTGGGTCTCTACTCTCCCGATGCAATCGAGGAAAAGGCGAATCGAAGAACGAGGCCCACCTGCTTCTGCGTGTAATAACGAGAAACCTGGCAATAATTGCGGTACAAGTACGTGCTCGCGCCGGGCACAGTTTAATTCGGAGCGATATTATAATTAAGTGGTTCGAACGTAATGGTTGGCGTCACGTCAAGTCGTAACGCCGGGGTTGGTGCTCATCATCCTGCTTAGTTCAAACAATCAGCGACCCGATGGCGGACGTCACGCGAACCCACCTTTTGCCTCGCTCAAGTGGCCTTGCTGACTTCGAGAGCAGCTATATTAACGCTATAAAGCGCTTAGACCAATAAAAAGGTATCAGAACTCTTCATTCTTAACTCACCCTCTTTTCCAGTCTTTCAAACAGAACTTTTACCGTTAATCTGTTGAAAAGTCGTTGACGCTTCTTCGGCAACTTCCAATGGATCTTTGAAACTAGATATAAAAAATGCCGTAAAAAGCAGCGATAAGACTAAGGAATAAAGTTAATTTCGAAGTAATTGAAAAATTCTTTGATTCGCGGATATCGTGTCATAGACCTGACGATACTTGCGTATTAGTCAGAAATCAGACAATGTCACATCGACGAATTAATTATCTTACAATTTACAGCAAAATTAGAACCAATCAATTAGGTTAAAATTTCAAGTCAGTACGAAGAAATCATTAAATGAAGAAAAGGTGAGTGGATTTTATGGTCTAACAATTGAAAGAATATCCCAGACAAAAAACACAATCAAAAACCGTCTGCCTTGACGAATTCGTAATACTTAATCAATCTGCATTGGCAATGACGCGAAGCATGATAGCCGTAACGAGAGTTAGCATTCGTCAATCTCGAGGAGGCTTAATGCGAGGATAGGTCGAGTAGCAAACGAACGAATGAACGAACGAACGAACGAACGATGGAGCGAGCGAGGAAGCGAACGAACGAGCAAACGGGTGGGCTGGCGGCCGACGAACCGCAACCGGAAATTGGCTGCTCGGTTATCAAAGTTTGCGGCTTGCGTGTCTGCCGAGGCACGAGAACTTCGAAGGGTGGGGGTAGAGAAGCCTCGAATGGGGTGGGATATCCATTAATAAGCGAGTGAGAGTTCGGTACCTCAGTAGATTGGGGTGCCGAGGAAGGTAAATATTAATTTGCTCAAGCAAGCGTCACGGATCGGACTGACTGCACCCACTGGCTAAAACAGTTTTCGCTACTTCAATAGAATTATCATTCGCACGAGTAGAAAAGTGAGGATCTTGTTCCACTTAAAATAGTATCGTAGTAGAATCTTGACAAGAATCTACCGGATTATTCAGTTTTTCTAAAGTGACTTCGCTAATGCTCCACTGTGAACGGAGCCTGGGGTGAGTGTATCGATCTCCTTGATGTGAAATTCGTCTGATAGTGGCACTGCATGATTCGATTTGAGGGAACTAGAATATATCGTATATATATCTGTGTATATGTACATCACTCGACAGTACATACTACACGGCAATGCGATGTACAGTTTAATCTGGGCTGATGTACACTCTATCTAGTTGTCGTATCTTCACTGTGGGCATTCGGGCTCAAAATTGCATAGCTATAATACCAGGGGACCGATAAAATTTGGAAATCCATTGGCAAATTGCGCGCCAGTCGAGGCTCGCTCGCGAACTTGGAATTGTAATCTGCTCAAATATGCATAATAATCCCAGTGGCATCGGCGATGGTGGCTACGACTGGTGCTGCAACGCATACTCAAACTATCTGGTGAAATATGCATACAATAAATCGAAAGCAAGGGAAATAAACGTATTTTCCATTTCCAGTCGCACGCGGCACGTTCGCACGATTGTTCCGTACCGCGCTGCGCGCCGTTGGTTCAGAAGCTCGCACAAACCGGCGAATGAACGCGGAGAGCCGACCGCGGTGCGGATGTAGTCGCGAGGTGAATAATAAATTACGCTGTTAGTTGAAACAATTAATTAATAATTCATGATAGGCAAGGAGAATTTGCCAGGTGGATGAAGAAGGAGATAGAGAGTGGGAGAGAGAGAGAGAGAGAGAGAGAGAAACTAGTGGATTGGTACGAAGGGATAGAATCAACGTGGTAGAAGGGTGTAATTTGCGTCAGTAGCAATGGGAGAAAGAGAGTCGCGAGATAAAGAGGTGCAACGAAGAAGATACCATTCAGAGAGATACATATAAGGAGCGAGAACGAGACGAAACGAGAGACGGTGATACATTCACCATCCTGAATATAATTTACTTGAACAAACTAAAATCCTCCATCCTCTGGTAGAGCTTCTTCTTCGTTGCACTATCTGCGAATGCAGAGCGTTATCCTTTTCGAAACGTATCGGCTCGTCGCCTGAGCAACCCTGAAAACCCTTCGCCCCGTTTCGGTCGTACTCAACCCCATCGTGCCCTGTCCTGGTCTGGCCTGCTCTGGTCTGCTCTTCTCTCTATACCTTACCTCGTTCCTTTACGAATACTTTATAAGCCCAAAGACGCGGCTCAATGCCGCCCAAACTTTATTCTCTATTTATGTTTACTCGCGGCTCGAAACACCCGAGGATCCCTGGAGCCCTTTGGTTTTCAGACACCAGTCGATTCTAGACCGCTCGGATTATACTGCGTTTGTGCTTGCGCGGATTCGTATTATATTCAGGCGCCACTCGCATTCGTAGTCAAGAAGGGTGGCCGCTTCACCTGTGAACATACAGCGAATATGCATTGACTTTCTCGTTCAGATTCTCTATGTACTATTCCTACAAGGGTTTCGATTTTTTTGAAAAATACTTTTACGTGTTTCTACGTGTCCCAAGGATTTCATCGGAGATAAAATTACTGTTTTGTAGAACATGAAAATCGAGGACATTGTACAATATTTTGTAAGAGGACTTTTGCCAAATACTGGAGCTGTGATCAGTCAGCCCACATCTCGTAACACAAATTAGCTGTTACACTCTCACATACGTATTTTTCCCTAAAGTTTACCACAGTTTGACTGTTAACCAAATAAATCATTCCAGTAGTCAAATGTTTGATGTCAGGTCTCTCAATGGTTGGCTTGCACAGTATGTTTCATTTCACGTTGTGTATTGCGATATACTTTTACAAATCCCTCGATAACAAATTATTTTCACTTTCTATCTCAATAATCTTTAAACTATTCATCAACGTGCCGAAAAATCTAGAACTAACCGATAAAGTTGAACGCAAACCTCTAAAAGAAAACAATTGATAAGAAAAATTAGAACTGCAAACAAGCAACATCGTCTACCCTACCTACTAAACCGAGCAAGAAATGAAAGCTGAGCCATAAGAGAAAATAAAAACAGGCAGGAATAAAGAGAGTCAATTCAGGATCGGTGGAGTCACTCTTCGCGAATCTAACCACGCGAGATTGACGATTTGGGACAGGATGTGGTTCAATTCCCGAAGAGCCACGATAAAAATCCAAAAGGTTCGAAAAGCTGGAGCTTTCATTTCATAGGGCGGCAGCGATGGTAGCAGAAGAGCAAGAAGTAACAAGAGAGGATAAAAATGGAGGACAACAAGAGAAGGAAGAGGGAATAAAGAAAGAGAGAAAGTAAAAGCGATAGAGAGAGAGAGAGAGAGAGAAAGAGAAGAGAAGGGGAAGAACAACCACGAAAGAGAGAACAAAAGGGAGAGATCGAGAGGAGAGGTAGAGAGGGATTGCCAGTGGAGGGAAACGGTACAATCAGTAGGAACGAGGGCGGATTGCGGGGTGCCGGGTGGAACGAAGGGATGAACCAACGTTCATAAATCTCGGTAGATTACTAAATCCCGGGTTTGATGAAACTCGGCTGCGCAGCGTACATACGTGTGTCGCTCAGCGACGATTCGCGTCAACGTGAACCAACGTGTGTGTTCTATCCATCCGTGTATACACGCGTGTGTGTGTATGCATTGTTATGGAGCAGTGTGCTGGTATCGCGCTAGCTCATCGGCAGAGCCGGGCGCTGATAACATTATCATAAAACGGCAATATCGCGCGGATATTGGCCTGATGGAGCGCAGCTATACCGCCAGCCACCCTGACTGGTGACTATCGAACCGAGTTAAGAAGTGATCTAGTACACGCAGGCTACGGCTTAGTACTTTTTCATATGCAAACGACGTATTGCGACGTTTCGTCGGTTCGATAATTCTATTTCTCTGTCTGTGGATTTAATTTGGAAACTTTTGGATCACGTGCTACCTTCGCCTACGTTTTTAGGTCTTTTGCTCGCAAAAGATATGCAATCGTTCACAATGTAGTAAATGTTGTTATTAATTTGTAGTTGCTATACAGTTTTTCCATTAATCCAAACATACTTAAAACCATCTCTTCTTTAGGTGTCTTTTTATTGTACTCTTGTGAAATTCTCGATAAGTAGTGGGAGAAGAATATCCTAATTACCTGTAAATTAGTTTGTTACCATGATTGCACGCTTGGGGAAAGTTATAAACTGTTTCTGATAATCTTACAACCAGTAACAAACGAATCAAATTTCACCCAAAACCTATCAGAATCTCGATCCGTACCTCTTGTACAGAACTCCGCAAGGTCGTGTAATTGGTCGGCAGCCAGTACACCCTATGTTTGCAATTACACAAGCGGAAACCGAGACCAAGAGCAATGGGACCACGAGCCAAATTCAATAGTTCGTTCGATAATCATGAAAGGCCGATGTAATAATCTTTGCCAGCCGCAATCAGTTGTCGACCCAGTTTCCGAAGAGCTCGGCGTCTCGGCGCTTCCCTCAGTCAGGAAAAGAACAAGGTAGAGAGAAAGAGGGAAAAGGAGATAGTGGAAGCGGATCCAGGCCAAAGGGAAAATTCTTGCGCGTAATTCAAAAGATCGAGAACCGTGCGACGAATGGGGCGGAGCGTAGATTAATAAAAGACGAAATGCGGAGACGAGCTACGAGAAATTGGAGTAACGAGAGGGATGGAAGACTGGAAACCAAAGGGCTGAGAAAGTGCAGAGAGGGTGAGAACGTCGGAGAGAGAACGAGAAGGGAAGATAGATAGATAGAGGGAGGTAAAGAGAGAGAGAGAGAGAGAGAGAGGTGTCTTCGCGGGCGTGGAATCGTAGTCGTCCTCGTCGTCGTCGTCGTCGATTCTCCCCCGCCAGTGATGTCTAATATAGCAGAAGGCCTAGATGATGAGACTTCGCCCCGCCTCAGTTCAGTTCAGCTCAGGTATTAGATTATGAATATTCATGGCGGTGTGTCTGCGCGGTGCTTCATTACACCTTCCTCCTGCCGTGCCCTCTCGGCTCCTCGACCTCCGGCACCGGCTCCGTTCTCCGTTCCACCCTCTTCTTCGCCACTCGCTGCCGCCTGCCGCCTCATCCAACCCCACGGACGCCACCGCGTCAATCAATATGCAACACCACACCGAGCTTTGCTTATCTTCCAAGCCTCCTGCTCTCGTTCTCGCGGATATAGACATCGTTCGCGCGCATACCCCTCTCTCTCAGACGATAAGTATGCGCAATTCCATGGCTTCTCGGAATTCCTTCGCCTTGCCCATTCATTTAATCTCTATTTTTTTATCGTGAAAAATATCCTCGCGTATATAATATATGTAACCTGAATTGCAGCAGGTTTTCATTCCCGTTTACTCGATTACAAGTATTTTACAAATTTTCTGTTACCAGGCTTGGAAAGTAACAGAGGGACACGCGAGGGTTAAACTTAATTTCTCTTTTTTTTAACAGGCTCATAATCTAATACTTGACTGACACATTAACACAACTAACGGGTTACAAAAACAGATTAATCCGTCTAGGTATTAGTATTACCGTGCCGGTAGGTGAGATCGATCAGCCGACTCGGTACAGCGACAAATCCATTAACGTTAATGCTGATTATACAAATGCAATGCACAGGAGACAAGTACATTTGTAAAACTAACGTCCTCAAAATTCGACGGTTCCAAGTTATTTTCCACCGTAATTGAGAGTCAATTGTTAACCATCGTTCTATGCGGGACACGTGAAATACAATTATACAAACTCGTAAAATTGATCAATCGGATATAGACAATGAATTTTAATGCGAAATATTGAATTCACTAGGTTTTAACTTTGATAAAAATGCAAGGATTAAAAAAATGGTATTTTAAACCCATTAATGCAGCGTAATAAAATTCATTGAATTCAATATATACAATATCGTATGGATAATAATATAATATAAAATCATATCATCCATAAATATCCGCAGTTTAGTATAAAGCAAAAGGGGTTTTTGATGGGCCGCCTTTCAGTAGTATCAGCCTTTCAATAGTCAGTCGGTAGCGACTGGGTGACTACAATGAAAAAGACGATGGCCCTATTAGCGGTGGCTCATATTGGCCGTGATTGTACACGAAGCTTACAACAGTGGTAGGCAGCGTATTAGTCACATGACCGAACGATCGAGGAAGAGATTTGACGCTCATCCTCGCGCACTGTTGGACCGACACCCTATCGGGTCGCGCCGATGGAATTAATAAAGCGCGGCCGAGCAATCTGCTCCCGTGTTGGAATACTTGAAGGTCCATTGGCAATATAGGAAAGTGGGAGCTCTGGCACCCGACACCCTAGAACCCCCGTGGCGACGACGACCCGCTCGAATCCTGCATGATTTGATTAGCCTCAGATTGACCCCACTATGCTACCCCCGTCACTCTCTCCCTCTTTCTCACTGTGACACACAACACTTTAACTCTCTCCCTCACAAGGAACACCATTCAATTGATGACGAAATTCCATGGATTTTTTTACATAGTTCAAGAGTGTATATATAAGAGAAGTTACAAAAATGTAAATTAATCTTGAACATTTATTATATTCGTTAGATGAAAATATAAGACTACTTCGGGTAGCTATTTTAATTTGCACTTTCGTGACTTTTATCGTATAACTCTAAAGATTTATTAGAAATTGTATAGGGGGTCAATTCTCAATTTCTCTAGTCACTTTTTATCAAGGTTCTCGATCTGCCTCTGATCTTCTTCAATCGTTCTCCTTGTCCACGTATTTTCATTCTCCTCCCTTTGATACATAGCTCGCCTTCGACTATCCCACTCTCTCTTTCAGCCATCGGTGCCCAGTCTGTTTTTCTTTGTGTCGGTGTATACGCGGCATGCGGGGTCTAATCACTCACGAAGTTCCTTTTTACTTGGTCCATCTTTCGCCCCCTTGTTTCGTGGCACCTCCTACCCGCTGGTCGATCGGCTCTGGTGTACCCCGTATTCGCTGCTCACTCGCACCCTTCCCTCTTCCAGTCTTCCGTGGCACCCCAAGCCCTCCGCACCATTAGTCTTACGCCGGGCACTTTATGTCAGGAAATTTGCAATCTTTCCATTTAATATATCGACGCCAGCCGGTGGAAGGAGGCATCTCATTTGAATACATTAAGCGCGGACACGAAGGCGCTTCTCGCCTCTTTCTCCTTCTCTCTTCATCGCTCACTCTCTCTCTCTCTCTCTCGTCTGTGTCTCCCCGGATATCATGGCCGGTCTGTACGTACACAAGAATGGAACGCTACCGATGATGCGCCAAGGAACTCTTGGGAGGAATGATTAAGCTGAGGGTATTAATCAAGGTCTTTGCGTAGAATCGTCTTGCAAGATTCTTTCTTTTTACATTCTAATACTCGATATTAGGTGAATTGAAAAGTTCAACTTTCTTATTGCTCATTTACTTTAAGCAAATATTAAATTGGACAATTATATTTGATAAAAAAAGAACAATTATGTTACTCGTTAAATTGCTAAACGTTATTCGAAATACTGGGTTTTTAGTTAAAACTGAGCAGAGGTTATCAGCATTTGTAACATGATTGTCTATAAAAAATACACCAGTCAATAAAATACTGATAATGGGTTCACAGAAGAACTTATTTCGTAAAGTAGACGATAAATAATGAAATTCATAAAAAGTGCTGTAAGGTGTAAATGAAACGAGTCTTACAAAAGTCTGGTGCATGTTAACCACATGATCTCAGCGATAGTTAAACTATGGACCCTCGAAGGTCTAGCATTATAATGGTAATAGGCACGCTGCGCATATTACTGGCAGCATTCGGCAGGAGGGAAGATACGAGTACGGAGGGATACGCAGAGAATGAATGGGAGAGTCAGGGGTTAATTTGAGACAACGCGTATAAATGTAGTTAATATTAGCAAGGAAGGGAGTCTAGATATCAGACGGGGTGCCACCCCGTCAAATCTTGTCACCAGACACACCCTGCAATCGAGACTCATTGCAGTTCATATTCCACATCTGTTCCAATGTTGGCCTGTACCACCAGTCATTCGTGATAGAGTCAATTTTCAGAGGAACGAGACTACTCTCTGTAAATAATCCGTGAAAGTATAATTGAATTTTTTATACACGAGTAACTGTAATTACACATTTCCATATTGGGAACATTTAACAGAAAGATTATTAATAATTCATTTCTCTTTTCTTCTGCCAATCTGAGTTTTAAACTGAACGTAATGTTAAATAATAAATGCCATGTGGGGATAATTAGTTAATAACTCGTCTTAACTACTCGTTCAATAGAGTAAAGAACTTGTGAGAAATTTACTAGTTTTAATTAGTAATAGTCACGAAGGTATAATTAATCGTTGACAGTTTTAATGTTGTAACAATGGCAAATATAAATTAATTTAGAAAATGATTTTCGTTGCCGTGCAAAAGTTGATTGTTTCAGAGAACTGAATAGCTAAGCATTGCTTGGACAAGGTTGAATGTAGCTGGTAGGTATAATTCGATTAGACGTTAACCTTGCGAAGATAGGAAAAGAGGCAAACTCCCGACCCGAAGGACGGAGAACTCCATGAACCTTCATTATGTTACCTTACCCACTCGGTCGCCCGGCATTAGTGTTAGTCGTAACGGTTTCCTCTGCTAAATTAAAGGAGTTAAATGGACGTAAGATGACCAGAGGGTGAACCGTTAGCTGGACCTGATTATATCAGAAGTTGTGATTCGGCTCCGGCTTTCTATCGATGTCGATGGACCTCAATTTCATCTATAGCAACCATATATGCCAAGACTTATTTTCTTTTTTTACTTTTGCATAAGTAAGAATGAAACTCGAAACTATATATTCTAAATTATTAGTTGAAAAACTGTGCTGAACGGAAGAACTTGCAATTTAGCTCCGTGCTACTTGCACAGTTCTTGTATTAGAGAGTTGTTAACAAGAAAGTGAAGAGAAAAGCTTCGCTGTGCTTTCAAGACATGCACTAATGTTAAAGTGCAATTGTAGTAACTTCATTTCCCAAAAGTTTCGGGGTAACGTAGAAAAGAGACTTAAACCCCATTCTCGGGGGTTTTAACGCGTGCACTCTTCTAATTTGTGAATCTTTGAGATTACATCCTGGTTATTTAATTACCAATATTTTTATTATTGGAGGAAAATACATAGTTGGCGAATATTGACGAACTTTAAATTTCGATTATTTGAGTATTGGGAGCAACGCTATAACACAAGGTAGTCAAAGAGTAATTTAATATTCTCTTTAACGGCCGCTAAGTTGTACAATGGCTGTTCGGAAGATGGCGAGGGCTATAGTAAAAAATAGGACAGTGGTTGGTCGAGAAACACTGGTTCGTTCGCATCATATATTGCTCGAAAGGAAGCAAGAAAAGTTCGGAGAACAGCCCGGGACGAATTCGACAAATGATTAGTTTCGAGGAGAAAAAGACGCCTGTCTTGGATAGAGTTCGGAGGAAGATCGTCGCCAAGGGCGTAAGATTTGTTGCCATAAAGAAGATTGCTCGGTGCTAATGAAGAAACATTACCCGGACGATATTGCGCCCTCCTTTCGTACGCGCTGCCTTGTATTTATGGATGAGGAGATAAAGAGGATCGATCGATCTAAACATTGCCTCTCAAAAGTGAAGCGAGCGTGAACAAGAATAGAAGAGATTGGACGTCAACATCGAATGGTTAAATTTATTAATTCACTTGGGATATTAATTACGCAAAAATTCCAATAAATCACTTATTGCCTAGCGTATGAAGATGTTATCGATATTTTTATCTGCCCTTGTGCTGCTATAACGCGATTAATCAGAATCAGAAGCTTTGTAAAATTATTTTAAAAATATAAAGAATCTGATTGATTCTCTTTGATGTGGATTAAAACCATCGAGATTTAGGCCAACCACAACTTTGGTTTGAGCAGAATAATTTTTCAAATCGCTTAAATACAATATAATATCCTTATCCTTCGATCAGCCAAAGTTACACCAAGAAACAAAGTGACACATAAAATTCTTAGTTTGAAATTAATGACAAGCGGAAAATTCATTCATCAGGCCACTCAAGGTTCATTTCGCGCGTAACCCTCTCCCTGTTCATCCGATTCGTTAAAATCTCCCCAACATCTGTCATGCTTTCATCCGGTAGATCGATCGATCGTACCCCAAGCTTCGGCAACGGGTCTGACAACGAGATACATTCAGTAACACACCGATGATTTGTGAAACTGTCCGGTCAGCAAGTATGCCAGAACGTGTATGGTCTCGCGCAAGCGCAACCCCTTTTTCCGGCCACCTCGTGTATTGACGCGGTGGTCACTAGCAGAACTAGAACCCTCACTGACCAGCACCCCTCTGTTCCATTCGGGCGTCCACGGCGAAGGCTGTATGTCTTACGGAATGCCTATGATGCCTTCCAGCCGTCCTCCAGTTCCTCCGCGCACCCCTTCGGAACCCCACCGCGGAGTCGCGCACCCCTTCGTGCCACCCCTCGTTCCACCTCCTTGTCCCGTGTCCATGTCCGTACCCATGCCCCACGTACCATGGGCCACCCATCTTCCTCTTTCTCTGTCTCCGTCTTCCACGACGACGACGACGACGACGACGGCGACGGCGACGGCGGTAGCGGCGGCACCACACGCTCGTGACAAGTGCGAGCCGGCCATCCAATAACCCGCACCGGCCACTGCCCTCCCTTCTTCCCTCTTAAACCACCCTCCAGTCACCCTCCAAGCCACCCTGCCCACTCTCTGTGCCCGTGACCAGCCAAGTTATTGAGGACTCCGAGGAATTAGGAAATGGAGCCCACCCTCCTCTTTCTCTCGCTTTCTCTAACTCCTCTTTGTTCCTCTTTGTTCCTCTTCTATCTCTTCTACCTCTTCTTCTTTCTTCTTTTTCCTTTTTTCTTTCTTTCACCACTGCTACTTCTTTGTCTTCTTCTCTTCGAATTCCCCTTTTTCCTCTGGTTGTCTCTTCGGTATGACTAGCAGTGGTGTCCTTTATTTTTACCGATTTTCGTGGATTATGACCGTGGACACCACCAAACACTTGGAATTTCGCGTAGAATTCGAAAGAACCTTTCGATGAAATTCGATCGACAACACCACTAATCTTCTCTATAGGAGTGGGATCTTCTTTGCCGGTGAAGAAAACCGATGCTTTGGGGATCGCTTGCTGGGGATAATAAGGAACGCGATCATCGTCGATGAAAAGGGGCTAACTTTTGCTGCTTTAGCTTAAGAATGCGGCTTTGAGTTTTGAAGCAAAGAATTTTAGGTATCAAGATTGATGTCTCTCGATAAGGATACGAATTGGTTGACTCGAGTCGAATGTACTGTGGGAATTATTCGATTGAGGCATTAGTAAAGAAAGCGCGCCGTGTCGGAATAAATAATTACAATCGTGATTCACTGGCATATCAAATAGATCTGCCACAGAAACAACTAACACAATTAGTTCAACGCTGACATATTGGCTTTTACTACAAAACCCATTCTCACTGAGCAAATACTGAAGCTATTGTTTTGACATAGTCTTTGGACAAACACTCGTTTTCATTGGAAATGTAAAACTTGGTGTACAATTTTATTTTTCGTAAATAACACTAATTTCTGAGCTTGCAGCTATATCTAAATCGCATATCAGGTTTCTGACTGTTAACTTTCATTTGAAAACGCATTTTCATCTAAAATAAAATCAGGCTGCCTACTTTCGCGCGTTTTTTATTTTTGTTCGGAGTACACGAAATGGGTACTTGAAAAAATGGCAGTGGTGGGTCGACTGAAATATAAAAAAAAGGGGGAAAATAAAAATAAAGTCTAAAGTAAATTTGAGCGAGCGTTATTCTTCGGAGCCCTTGGTTCCTCGAAATATCGAAAAACCGTTATCGTGACGAAATGGTTAAAAACAGCCGTTTGTCGCTACTATGTAACGAGTATTTCATTCTAACTACAGTGTTCGTACTGGTGGAAATGCGAGTGTGTCTGTGCGCGTGCGACCTGTTACGGTTAGATTGAAGTACAGTCACGTTTATATGAGAGCATTCAGATACTGCAACCACTATTGCTTTTTCCTTTGTTAATTACGGCGTACCATCTAGTTGTGGCATTCGGTTGAATCAATTAACGCCAAAGTCGTGAATCATTTTCGTTCGTACATGTTACGATGACATTTCGATCGCAGTCGGCTGTAGCTTGACCACTAAATATTTATCCAAACGTCT
Source organism: Trypoxylon attenuatum (assembly GCA_963989405.1). Taxonomy (NCBI): domain Eukaryota; kingdom Metazoa; phylum Arthropoda; class Insecta; order Hymenoptera; family Crabronidae; genus Trypoxylon; species Trypoxylon attenuatum. The sequence continues at coordinate 15,034,642 of OZ022491.1, forward strand.
CATTCTATCATCGAGAATTAAAAAATTCATCAAAGAGAATAATTGCAATTTTTCTGTCAAGCCTTTCTCAATTGATCCTAATCAAACAAAGTCCATTCTTATTCGCGAGGGTAGGAATACCTTTTAAACCCTTAGAGCCACCATAAGAGAATCGAAATCGGCTCGTTCTTTCTACTGTCGGAACAACGTTCAGCAGTACAATCGTTTCTCAACACCGTACAGTTGAGATAAACTAACGGATTCTGGCGCTCAAACAGAGTCGGTAGGATCGTCGTCGTCGTTGTTCGTAGGATGAGCACCCCGCTCAGGTCAGGTGGATGTGTGAGCGAGCAGTTAGCTGCGAGCAGAAGCAGGAGTAGCAGTGGCAGGAGAAGCGGTGGAGATGAGGCGCATTTATATGGGTACGCACACGCGCAAGCAAGTCCGGCGGTCGGTCCAGTGGCCGTAGCTGCGGTGCCGTAGTGGCAGCTGCGGGGGTGGTGATCGGGGCTTCAACCCCCCTCGCAGCTGTAGAGGGTGGCGAGGCGTTGATCAATACGTGAAGATAGAATCCGATGCTACCCATCCAGCCATTCCTCCCGTCTCTCCCTCTTCCTCTTCCTCCTCCGACCACCCTCCGGAGTACCGCCGCTCTTCTCCGCTTCCCTCCATGCCACCATAACGCGCTACAACCGCCGACGCCGCTACTGCCACCGCCGCCGCTCTGCCCGGTCCGGCTGAGAGTATCGCGGCTCAATCGACTGATTTGTCACCCACGCATCATTTTCTTCACTGACCATGCTGCCGCTACTGCTACTACCACCCTCCGCGTACGCCGGACGTCCGCCGAGAATCGCTACGCTTCACCAGATGCCTTACCGTAAATCGCTAGTCCGTTGCCACTCGATTCGTTGGACCTTCCTTACAGTAGACGCCTGCCGACGCCTCACGGCGCATTCAACCAAGGAAGGAGTCTGCTTTCTATAGACTTCGTCTTACTGCAACTGTCGTTAATCGGTTGCTTAACTTGTTATTAGAGAGATTCTTATATTAATTGATTAGTTGAATGGCGTAATTTATTAGTACACTACGATTTTTTATTTAAGAGACATAAATTGTAGGTAAAAGTTTCTGATACTCACGATTATTACGTATATTATTTATTAGCGAGGAAGAAATTTAATTGTACAAAAATTGGTCTAACTAGTAACTCGACTGCATGAGGTAACTCGTTGGTAACATTTTCGGGAAGTCTAATGTTTTACTGGCCTTTAAGGTGGTTTTCTCTTTAGAAACTGGCTTTACGGGAGTGAAGGGGTAATGCCAAAATAGCATTAGCGATGGGATATGGGCAATGAGAAAACAACAGGTAACTCTAGGACAGAGAATTAGCGCAACAGAAGGGACAGAGAGAACGTTATCCAGAATTTTCCCGGCAGACAGAGGGAAATACCAGTCCAATAACAGGGCTCCCAGTGAAAGGAAAGTTAAATCCCTTTACACTTTATACGACAAGCGCGGGTGTTCCCAACTTAGCTGGTTTAGGGCTATAAACCTTGCCCCGGGCATGCAGAGGAGAGCACATTTATAACTAACGTAATGCGCAGCCCGTTTAGCTAAATAATTAAAAGATACGAGCGAGAAGCGGCCCTCCTTCTACCGCTAGCCCCAACAAATACCGACCCTTTCTAGTACCTTTAGAGTGCCAGTCTTCTTCCGCAGTTTCATTCTCTCGCGAATATACATAACATAATGTTTCTCACATTAAAAATTCTGAAAATCCATCTTACTTATACATCAAATTAATACCTTAATTATTTTCGCATATCGTTCTTTGAGTTTCATTGCAAGAATACTTTGTGCAGTCTCCAAGCGTACGATTGGAGTATACTTATAATCTTGATATCTATGAGTAACGATATCGACGTAAATAGAGAATAAAATCGAGATAGTTGTCTCTTGAAAGCAGAAATATCCCCATACAATTTCGAGTAATCGTTGCGGCATCAGGATTCCAGCGAGCGATGAGTTATCTCGAGCACCGAGTTCTAACCCCTTCACAGGTACCCTCCTCATTCGCCATCAGAGGGTGGCTCTTTCGAGCTCTTTCGACCAGTCGTTCGGCGCAAGAAGGTTCCTGTGGCACGGAGTGAAAGGGTCCAGTGGTCTCCTGGCAGTCAGTGGTAAAGGCACGGCTTGCGCACGGCAGGATGACAAGCGGATGGTCATCAGGCTGCTGATGAGAGTCGGTTTAGGGTGGCGCAGTGTAAGAGGGTGGGGGGTAGGAGGTACGTTAGCTTTATGTTAATCCTGGCTGGCGGCGTTGCGGCTGACAACGATGCTGTCGCTGTTAATATCGCCGGGTGACGTAGTAGTAACTAGTTGCTGGTTGCTGGTATACCGGCCGACCAAACTCTGCACCGAGAGAGTGCAGCTTGGAAGCGTATACGTGGAACGTAACCCAGCGGTACGTTCTCTCTCTGTATGGCGTAGGATACCGGGAAGAGAGAGATTTCGAGAGAGGGAGATGGATAGGGCGAGGAAGAGAGAGAGAGAGAGAGTGAAAGAGAGAGAGGATGAACGGACGAACGAACGGGTGGGATGGAGGGAGGGGAAAGGTGGTATCGCACGATATGGTGTGGCTGTACCACCAGCGAAGGGGTGGCGACAGGGGTGGCAATCAATATGGGCCTCAACGCAAACACGGCGCCGCTGTTGTACTAACATCAAATAGGCGGATAGCGACCGGTCGCTCGCCTCGTGTGCATTGTCTGCTCTACTGCTCTGTATAAACCGAGCGCTCTTCGGCGTTTTTCACCTGGATGCGCCGCGCCGCGTCGCGTCGCGCCACGCCGACTGGCCCTCCTCGATCAAACTGCGTCCGAACCTGGGCCACCGTTTATCGGCAAGTCCAAACTAAACGCGCACTGGCTCGCGCTTGCCCCGGACCCTCGCCCTCGAAATCGCTTCACATTCAAGATTTCACACAGCTCTGTTGCCGGGCTCACTTGCCGTTTGCATCTCCCCCTCTTGGAATATTGATGCTAATTGATTACCTAACTCTATGCCGTAGTCACAGTCGTTCGATGGTTCGATGGAACCACGCGGACATGGTATACGGATGATAGACTATTGCAAGGTTGGAAAAAGTAAATGCAGAAGAAAAAGTCACTGGGAAAATGAGCAGTCGTATATGTAAAAAGAGTAGGACAAGATTGTTAGAGGGAGGAAATTCCCAGCGTCCTGAATTATAAAGAGCAGACGGAAGACGGCATTCCATCTTGTGAATTGTCTTTGGCAAATTAAGAGCTCGGGAGTCGCGAGCAGCTCGGAGAAGAACCGGCTGCTGCGTTCCCCTGGCAGCAATGCAAAAATTCAGCGGCCAGGGACAATAGAGAGAAAATAAATTATGCAAGATTACAAAGAAGCCAGCACGCGGTTCGAGGGGACACTTTATATTATCCAAGAACAGTGGTAGCATAATTACCACCCCGGACCTCCAACCCCACACTCCTTTGGCGTCTGATTCCGCACCCCCGCATTTCGCTCTTCTTTGCTCCTCGCGACTCGTTGAAAGAGAAAGATAAAGCTAAGGAAGCGAGCGGTCCCCCGTTATGAGATGCGAGCTGGTTTCTTGCCCGGCAGTTTTCTCTTCCGTGCAATTCTTTAGTAAGATTTCCCCAACGTAAACATCCTGGCTCTGGTTCCAGCAGGGCACTCCACTCACTTCGCTCCACTCCACTCTCGATTCGACCACCCTCTCCCTCTCTCTCTCTTTCTCTCTCACTCTCACCTCCCTCCTCCTCTGATTCTACGAATGGCCGAGTACTCTCCACTTTGTGTGCTGGGTCAACGGATACGCAAAACAGTCGAATTACGTACTCCAATACCATTCGAAAGGCGCTTCTTCATCACACCACGCAAACCTAATGTCAATTGATGTGTTTTCGTAAACGCACGATTCATTCGACATGCATGGATTTCGGATTAATAGAGTTTCCCTCGTTTTGCACATCCGTTTTTCTTCGCACTGTGTGACGAATGTTAGTTACCTCTTCGGCGAAAAAGTTGAGGTAGAAGAGTTCGAATGAGAAAAATTGAGAGATCATCATATGAAGTTAGGATTGCAGAAATGAAGACAAGCGTCTCTCGAACCGTGGAAAGCAAGGAAAGGGCTGTGGGTGATGGAAACGCAAGATGTTAATGAGGCTGGAGGGTTAGAATTCCTAGCGGCCTCCAAGACTCCCAAAGATTACTCTTTGGTGACGTCAAGGTTCTGCTCCTCTGCTGCTCTTTGTTCAATCACGACCCCATTGCCTTCGGAATAGCGTTTTTCCTTCAAAAGGCATCTCTTATCGCCCATTTTGCATATATTACCTCGAAACTTATGCAATAAAATAGAATTAGTAGTCGCAACGAGCTTCGATTAGCGTATTTAATTAATAGGAAAAAAGACACTCGTCAAGGAGGATTCAATTTTATAAGGCGAAACTTCGAAGTTAATCCGACTTTGGAATTAAATGTGCACCCTTAATTAAGAATAGCAAAAAATGGTGGTTACCAGGCTCGCAGACTGATGTCTTCATTTTTTCGCTTTTTTCCCGGACAACGGTACGCGCGCGCGCACAGCCGACCCCTCTGGGGTCTTAAATTATTGTAACTCGGGGTGGAGCATACTTCGAGGGCGTACCACCGACGAGATATAATATCGCAGTCCTATGGGTCGGTGGCGTCGAATGGACCAGCCAGCCAATAACGATCCGACATTGCTCCATTCATAACCGGAAATCATAATCGTAACGTACTCGGGCACACCCACTAAGCCCACGTTGAAATAAAGTGGCTAAATTTTGCAGAGCCTTAACACTCAAATATACATTTTAAAACGTTTTATTGAAAAATGAAGCTGTTGTTTCTTTAATACGCAAACAATAAGGAATTATTCGTATGATAAATTTTCGTATTTATCGACGAGGAACCTGGAATCGAGGTGACTTGATATATAGGTGGGAGGCAAGCGGTAGAGAAACACCGGTTAGCCAGCCGCAAGCCACAGGGAGAAGTGAGTCGTGAGGAGCAGAGGGGTTGTCGGGATTTATAATTTTCCGAGAGTTCAAGAAGATTGCAAACGTCAGGTACAGCGCGGAACGCTTAAGACATTTGAGCCGCGATAAGGGAGTGGGTTGCGGTGAAAAGGTAAGGTTTGGGCATGGGTCGCGCGGGAGGGTGGTGCGCAGAGGGTTAAAACCAACGGGTAGAGGGATGCTGTCACAACCACGCCAGCCGTTACTTCTGCTCCGGTAAATTCTCCGCTCGCCCAAGCGCCGGATGATCTTCCGTCCGTTTCTCTGTCTGCGATCGGTTTCTAATGCCTCCTCGGCAGGAGGCCATTTTGTCTTCCTTTGTCCCCCACCAAAAATGTATTCTACCGTGAATTCTAGTTACCAGGGATTAATTGTGCCTGATTACTTTTAGGATTCATTTGAAATCTTCATTCGTGCAGTCACGAGGAAACATACTTTTCAAGGTACACAATAACAAGGATTCCTTAAATATATGTGGTTCATAAATAAAAGTATTTATTTATGAATATTCCGACGGACAATTTACAATATATTCACATATCTCACAATCAGTAGTAGAGCAATAATATACAAGCTGAATTAATATATTTTGTAAAATTTCTTCAATAATTCAGAACATCTGTGTTCAATTGAACGTGTACAAATTGATAGCCATGTTTCTTGATTTTAATTTCCGTAGAAAATATGTGAGCTTAAGCGATTAACGGGAGAAGGTAATAGCAATTTACCAAATGTTTCCAAGCGTTCACATCTCGTGCACGCCGACGCCCGCGAAATTGCTGAGGCACACACAGCACCCCACGCAATATTAGCCACCACCGCGGAAAAAGGAAAAAGGAAAAAGCGAACTCCCTGTGAGCTTTTCCTTCGCCGCGACGGTATATCAATTTATACGTGGCGCGGCGTGAGGAAATCAAGCGAAGGAGCCACCCCAAGTGAGCGCGCGTACTTCTGGAAAACAGTCCGCATTTATGTGCGGAGTCAGGGGAGAACGGTGCGGGAGGGTGGAAAGAGGTAAAACCTCGAAGCTGGAGGTTTCTGTTATACTTATACGAGGCCAGGTTCGTGATGTATTCAGAGACGAGATGCCTCTTCGAAACCGCGCTCCCCCATAATGCGAAGCCCGCTCGCGCGTGCGAGCAAAGAGGGAGGGTGGTAGAGCGCCATGAAAGAGGACTGCGCCGGAAATCAAACTGCGGCAATTGGCATTTTTATTTCCGCGATCGAGCGCCGCGGTTTTATCTTCTTTCAAGGGCGATTTTAATCCGCATCGTATCGGATAGCGTTCATGGTACCAGTGGCCCCGCTCGCGCAGGGGGAAAGTCCTGAATAAAAAAAGCTGCGCTGGGAAATAAAAGGGAAAGTGCGAGGGGGTGGCAGCTTCGAGTGAAGCTCAACCCTTCGAACAACCGCGGCGCATTCGCGTTGCCGCGCGCCCGTCCGAGCTGCTACCGGCGTGGCACGTTTATTCCACGAAATTTATGCCACGACGAACTTCGTACCGACCGGTGGAAATTTCGAGTGCTGCGAACAGCTCACCGCTCAACCCTTCGAATCGCGGGAAAAGTTTTCCACCTTCGCGCCTCGTTTACACTTATCGCGAAGATAACTTATCCCGCGGTCACGTGTAGTGCTTGCAGTTTGAGGAGATTCGTATATATGTACGAGACTTCCGCCCTCTAGAACCGCACAATACATCGAGTTGAGTAGGCTAAAGGATATCGGTGGATTTTGAAGTGGCACGTATCACTTTGCATCTTAAAGTCTCGTGCTTTTTCGAACCATCCCCCTAAGAGATAAAGAAAGCCGCTTGCAGAAAGGATACAGAGGGGCAATCACCCCGCGCACAGCCGTATATCCAGCGCCCGACAAGAATAAGGGCAAGAGCCTTGGAGCAAGCGCATCGTTCGGCAAATATTTCGATAAATCAGCGCGGCGAAAGGCGGCGCGGCGCACCAGTAAGGTATACAACACACACCTTAATGTCGCATAAATCTCCCACTGGAAAATTACACCAATGCGAGATAGAGAAGAAGGGAGACAGAGGAAAGGAAACAGGAGCAGGAGCAGGAGTAGTAGTGTAGTAGTAGTAGTAGTAGTAGCAGCAGCAGCAGCAGCAGCAGCAGCGTCGGAGAAGGAAGAAGAGAATGAAGCGAAGAGGGATACCGGAGGTGAGAAAGAAGGGACTGAAGTAAGCTCAATGGGAAAAGAGAAAGAGAAAGAAAGGCAAGGAAGTAGGCAGGCAGCAAAAGAGAGGGAGAGGGCGAGTCGAAGGACTGTGGGATCTAAAGTAGAAGTGAGGCGGAGGTGAGGTTCGGTGGCTTCGCGAGGAGAGTGAGATGGAGCTTCGAGATTCGGGTTGGGGTAAAACGTATATTTCCCTCTCCTTCGTTGGTACCACCACCATCAGAGGGAGTCCTCCTTCTCCGCTGCTACCACCACCTCAAACCCAGAAGCAGTAGCAGCAGTAGCAATAACAGCAGCAGCAGCAGACACAGCAGTGGTGGCAGCAGCAGCAGCAGCAGGAGCGCCAGACCAGCAGCAGTAGCAGCAGCTTTCCCCACTTCAGAAGAAAAGCACTTTCATAAATCTGCCAGCAGATATATGTGCGCACAATTTCCGAGATCCGGCCATTAAAGAGCCGCTCCTCGACTATACCTCCCCCGCCTTCACTGCCTCTTCTATCGCCCTGAATCAACCGAATCCCCCGCGCTCCGAGCCGCCCTTCCACCCGCCAACCTACCATGGATATAATGCGGCCCGGAGCCTGCAAGTAATTCTCTCCGTGGTTATATCTTGATCTCATCCCCACCCGCTGCCGTACCGCGCCGCGCCGCGGTGGCGAACCCGCCAACCTTGCATCCCCTGCGACCCCCTCCGTTGGCCCTCGGCCGCCGTTCAGCCACCCTAAGCAAGGACCCTCCAAGGTATCGCTATGAAGAATAAACGGCTAAGCAATGCCGCTCAACCCGCGGTACTCCCATTCCCTAGCTCCAGCCGTTTCACCGTTTCATCCGAGCTTCAACTCGACGAAGCCTCGACGCGTTTAGATAACGCGCCGCTCTGCTAGCCCTCTTTTCTCGTTTCGACTCGCGCTCTCTCCTTCCTGTTCCACTCGCCAACCCCTTCCCCTTATCCACGACTGCCCTTTTTCCTTCTCTCAGGTTCGCACGCCACGTGGAGCCGAACCCTTTTCCAGGGATCCAAACTCCGTTAAGGGCGGCTCGGGAAAGGGAAAGGGCACCGCTCCGCGGGATAACGCGCGGTAAACAGTTTACTTCTAAACCGGCAAGTTACCTATGTATTTTCAGATAGGGGCTGAGTTATGCTCGCCGACGCCCCGGTTGAGAGAGAACCGTTTTTAAAGATTTATCCGTGCCGGGGTGTATGCTACCAGCTTCCACCGCCGAGGGTGCTGATAAACAATTGTGATACGTCAGATTCAGAAAGGCTTTTCCCCCGATAAGTTTATCCTTCTTTTGCTCCTTCCTGGAACTTGAACGAAATAACTTTGTTGCTCGGCTATTGTTAATGCAGAATCCTCGCGCATTCTCACCGAGCTTCTCCTAACGCAGCTTCTTTGTTTCGTTGGAACAAAAATGGGACTCGCGGTGGAAGTGCTTCTTTGTTCGTTTTCGTGCAATACTTTAGGTCGTGGTAGGTGGATGGGAGTTACATAAGATACTCGTGAGGCGAAGCATAATATTGGAGCATTCTCGTTTGAGTTTGGATGGTTAATTTCAAAAACACCCTAATGAGACAATTCTAATCGTATGTTCTGTGGCTAGCCGATAGAGGATTGCTCTATGTATCGTTCCTCGAAGCTCAGCGAGGGGTGCAGCCAGCAAGGCTTTCGCATTTGTAGAGAAAACAGATGACCGACTTAACTGTGGCATATTATACGAATTAATTACCGCCCCTCTACCTCGTCGACCTCCCACCGTCCTTAGCCCATCGTGGCTGGGACGGACATATTATTTATCTCTCCCATTTTCTCCCTACCTTCAGGAAGCATCCTGGGTAACTGGCTACCCTCATAGCTGGACGAACCGGCATCGTTTGTCTATCTTTCTGTATCCACGCTTGAGTAACTTAGAGCTTTACCATCGGACGGAGACCAAGAACAGGGTATCTGTACTTGCTGCTACTTTTAAGGGACTTGGTGGTATTTTACCTTTTCCTCCGAGCATTCACCGGACAGATATTTATGTGAAATATATTTCAACGACATCAGTCTGGTTTTCGTGAAATCTGGCTATCAGGAATAATGCAGAAGACAGGAAAATAACATCGAGTCGTAAGGGTAGATTGAGTCATATCAATAAATGGGTATTATTTCATACGATTGGATATGAAAAATTAGATCGATGGATTTGAAGAAAAAAAAAACCTCTTCATCTAAGAGATGGAACATTCTGTTCGATCAAGCTGCCTGAACCACACGTCTGCTGATATCACGTATACGAGGATGATCTCGCGTATAATCTTCACCTGTTCCATCGTCTGATCACGAATCTCAGAGGCAGCAAAGGCAGCGCGACAGGGCGGTGGAAAAAGAAAAACAGGGATACGACGCAAACAGAGAAGCAAGGATGCGAGTAAGAGGAGAGGAGAAGGTGAAATACATCAGGATTGCATCCCCACCGTCCAGTTGGGAGCAAGGGGCGCACGGAGGATAACTGCGAGGGTGTATTCCCCTTCTCACGTACAGAGCACAGGCTAAAGAGGAAGAGAAAGAGAAAGAGGAGGATAGTGAGAGGGCGATAGAACGAAGGGTGAGACAGAGAGAAAGAGGGGTGGTTGCGGCGCAGTTGAGCGGGATGTAGTAGAGCGTCGTTGTTGTCAGAGCCCCGCCCGTCATATTCCGCGAGGGCCAATCCCGCGAGAGCTTTTTATTAGATCCATAAATCCATCATATCGTGCTCACCCCATAGACCATACCCGGTTTCACCCATTGGTCGAGCTTATGACCTACACCGACTAAGCCTACATCCAGAGGCCGAGCGTGTTTATGGCGCCAGTTGAGCGATAACGCGAACTGCATACTGCTCCCTGGCGCATTGCGGACATTCCTTTAGCCCGCCTCGTTATTAATATTGAATTTTTCCTCGGCTCGGCGAAAGAAGTTCCAGGAGAGAGAAAGTTCCCTTGCTCGAAGAAGTGGCCGGTTCGCGCTTGTGTTCTAGCCCAGAGTGGAAAGAGCAGTGGAGAGCGTGCGGTGGTCACATAGGTGGGCACACCACCCCAAGAGATTTCAGTGGTGGAAGCAAGGGGTGCGCGCGCACTATCTCCGCGAACCAACGTACTGCCGCGCCGAAGACCACTGGCCACTCTTCGTCTCGTCCTTTCCTCCACTTTCGTCCGTTCACCCCTTCGACGTCTCCCACGGATATCTGACCAAGCCGAAGTACCGCTCCTCGCGCGCGCGGACACCCACCTCACCCCTACCGTGTATCTCGAAAACTGTCCAAGCGTCTTCAATCCCGGTCCAACCTCGCTCCTAGATCGCGCGCACTACCAACGAATGTGGTTCGTTCTTGCCGCTTTCCTCCTGCTGTTGCTGCGTATCTACTCGTATGCTGGTTCGAATATGTTATGAGCTCTTGCAGCGAGTCTCACCGTCAATCCGAATTTATCGCCGTCTCGTGCGACTATGTTAAAGTAGCACTGCAGACGGTGCCAATTCTCTTCCTACCTCTTAATTCGGATCTATTCTATTTTTCTTAGTACAGATATTGAGGTAGATTCAACTATCTTATTTGGAAAATAAGATGGTGACGGGAAAATGTCGATTGTTGGAAGATTGATATTTGCGACGAATGTTTGTGTCCTTAGAAGTTGGTCTCTCCGCGTCCAGAATTACTGAAGGGCCGAAGGAAAAAGAACGAGACCAAAGAATCGAAGAGGGGTTGAGAAGACTCGAAGACCATCAGGCTCCTTGACGGACGCGAAGATCAATATCCTCCGATACCATACTCCGAAAGCTATATACGAACCCATTTCCACCGCCAATAAAACGCCATACCTACGTGTATTGCGCTATACGGGCGATTCTCTTCCTGGCCTCCTATTGGCCGTAAAACACTGGCCGGCTGAAAGGTTGAATTTTATCGCTGGGAAAGAAATATCGATGTAAAGGCGGGAAACTCATAGTGATACTGAGTACATACATACAAATAGTACATACACGTATACTCCCTGGCTCATAAATTCTTGTGAAATATTGCGCATGCCTGAAATACGTCGAACTACGCGTTCTTGAAAAAATGATTAAATTCTAAGATACATTTTCGTATCGGAAACTCCTAAGCATTATCAAAAATATAGTGACTTCAACAGTAAAGTCGCGGATGCTTAAAACTATTTCCACGCGAAAACTCAGTTTCAAGTATATCTAACATAAAATTTATTAAAGTAAAAGAACTCCTTGAGCTTGGATACAAGAATCAGTAAATACGGGAGTCAGTAAAATCACCTGGAACCACAGGAAACTCTTTCGTCATGCGGCCCAAGGGGGTAAGTTTTGAAGAGGGCTGCGTAGAAGTAGGTACGCACGAATATGAGGGTGAAGTAAGCACGCAACCCTATTGGGAGATCCGTAGGTCCAATCATAAAATGGAGCGATATGCGCGGTGCTATGATATGATATTATCATAACGCGGCTGGATTATTATTGGTCGAATGCGCCCTACTCCCTGGCTCCTTTGCTCCTTCCTTTCTTCCGTGGGGGTGCGAGCCACCCCCGAGCCGCGCTCCCTGTCTCGACGCATACGTTTCTCGGCTGGTGAGGTGGGGCTCAGCCCCGCCAACCGACTCTCTCTCTCCCTTCAACCCTCCCTGCCGCACGAGTGCGGTACCCGCCTTTACCCCTCGCACCCCGAATTATGAGGATCAATACGCGACGAAGCTTGCAAGGCCAGCGCCGACGCTACTCGCTTGTCGACCTCCTTCGAGCGCGGACCTCCTCCGCTTGGCTTTCCCTCTTTACGCATCTTACCACTTAAAACGCGAATCCTAGATGACCATTGTATCACATTTTTTTCACTTCCGTTTTTGGTCTTTGTTGCAATTAGTGCTAATACTGGTGCATATCTTTTATAAGCGACTAAAGTGTCTGTTTGTCGCTGATAGCTTATTGGTCGCTTGCGTAACTGTACTAGCCAATGGGGTGAAGTTGCCGCGGCATTCAAATAGCCCTGAGTAATTCAGTTTGAATTAGCAGACACCTTTGCACAAATTATTTTAATTACAATTTATAATATCTAGAACAGCGGTCATTTCGTATGACCGCCAGGCAAACTCGTATTAAATATATGCTTCGGGAGCATTTATTTCAGAATTCATTATTCTTGTAATCACTCGGATATGCTAGAGTAATGACAAATATTTTCCCTGTAGTTCATAAGTGTATAGTTATTGATATTTTTCACATCGTTGAAACTTTGAAAATTTGTATTTTGCAATCTAATTTTGTAGACAGTTTATTTGAGGATCTTGAGACATTTTTTTTATTTACGTCTGGGGTTGTTATGTATTAACTAATTTTGGAGGAGATCGTGTAAGATAGTGGGAAAAGGCATGCACCAGCGGAGATACGAACACACCAGCCCGAAGACTGCACACGAAACACCATACATGGTATCATATGTGCGTGGGTGGTATTATATCGTGAAACAATCGATAGATACCGTCAGCACCATACTCGAGCCCTCAACTCGGTGTTCCATGAACTAAGCCAACCTACCCCTTGCGTTTCGCACCGACGCGATGCCGTTCAACGACCACAACTACCTAGTCTGCCAAAGTCCACATTTCACTTTGCATAACCTACGAGGTAACCACATCCCCAAAACCATTTCACCACCTACCACTCACGCATAACGGATCTTTTGGAATGGTCTTTCCGTGCGACATGGTTAAGAGTCCGCGCTGGTCCAGTAAGCTGGAAATTTACCTGATACATGAAAAATGATTGGAAGTTGCAGAGTACTGTGATATACTTAATTCATTTATCACGTCAATTTTAACGATTTCTGCTATACAACTTTTTAATTAGAATCCCTTAATCCATCGTATTGATTTATTGATTTATTATCTAGTTAAAAATTGACACATTACCGTAATCATCGTAAGACTTAAAGATTAGGATATGTGAGTATACGTGTAGAAATACAACGATGGGTAACTCCTGAGAGAAATGTTCCAGAGTACTGTTCACTCTTGGTTTATCGCTCCAGAAATGGAACTGTACCTTTCCTCATCTTTACAAGCGATTGCCGCCAGCAAGAGTTGTTCGGAAATATGGGGTTGCACGCGAGTAAAACGAGAGATCGCCGTGAGCCGAAGGTGTCGCAACGAAAAGGTCCTCGTGTAAGCAGCCGCGGCGGACGTAGCGCGCGGAAGTGTCCGAGGGGCGGTGGCGGTCGGTGGTCGGTGGCAGCAGGGCAAAGGAGAATGGAGGCTCACAATCAGAGGAGAAGGAGGTAGCGGAGGAAGCGAGGGCAGCGGCGCAGCGGTGGGTAGAACCGGAGGGTCCACGGGAAAAAGGAGAAAAGGGAGTGAATTTTTTTATCGGTAAAAACTCCATTAGAGAGAGAGAAGCGCCGGTGTTTGTTATTGGTCATCTCCTCCTCGGAGAGAAGACGCCAAGGTATAGGAGAGGGAGGAGGCTGTCCGGCGCAGAGATATCCATTGATCCAAGCGACGCTAGATCCTCTATCCTCTCGCGCACTCATCCCTCTCCTCATCTGGACACATTCTTCTCTCGCTTCCGCCGAAGTCCAGCCTCTTCAGTTTCGCTTCTCTTGTCCGCTACCTTCGCCGGTGCTCTCCACCCTTCGCGGAGAGTTCCAGCGAGGGGCAACGAGGCAGAGAGGGCCATCATCCCCTCCGTGGCGAGAGCGGCAAGAGCGGCAGGCACATACGTACGCGGCCAGGCGGCCGGGCAGGCATCTACAATGTTCCTTTCGTGCGGGTGGTATCAAAGAAATCAATTACCCAGCAACACACACGAGTCCGGCACCCAGTCTACCACCCAGTTCGCCGCCCGATCCACCACCCAAACCACCACCTAGTCCACCGGCTAGCACAGCACTTCTCCTCGCCTTTCCAAGGGAAGAGCCCGAGCTACAAATACTCCCTCTCCAGCAGAGCCTTCCACGAGTCTCCATTCGAGTGCCAGCCCCGCGTCGCACATATTTATTTTATACTACCCGCACCTTATACGCCTATTCCAGGGCCCGGGATGGAATCCTTTATCAAGCTCCTTCGGCCACGGAAAACTCCGCCTTTTTCCTCCGCTGGACGCGTTCAATCGATATTGGACGTCAGTTCGCGATACCTATATCTGGGAGAGTTCTGTGGCCGGTGGATTTGCCACTCTTAGCGAGAAAAGGCGATTGGACAATTACGATTCTATGCAGTTCTCTAATTGTTTTTTAATACTTTCATTTTTATAGTATTCTCATCATTATCCTTCCAAAATTTATTGAGGCCCGCATAAGATTGTGATCAATTTCTTAAATTTTTCTAACATCAATCAAATTTTCATTGGACAGGTAATTATATAGTATGGTCTCTTTAATTCTATTTAATAACAAAGACTAAATTAAGGAGCAGAGGAAGTGTCTCAGACAATATAAATATTTAATGTAACGAATAAAATATAGGATAATTTAAAATAACGTACATTTCAATCCCGAAGGATAGAGAGCCGTTGCTTGTAAACGTCGTCGAGAAATCGATGAGAAGGACTGATCAAAGTCTCCGATAGAGCAGCATCGTTTACTAAAACGTGTATCGAGGGTCAAATTCCGAAAGAGATGCGAGGTATTAATCTAAACTAAAAATGTCCCTTCAAAGGAGCGTCGCGCCTTCGAGGGATAGGGTTCGAGCCGAATGGATTGCGAATGGTGGACCGATGGAGAACAGTCGCACTCGTGAGTGAACGGCGCGGGACAATGGGAAGGTAGGCAAAAGAAAAAGAGACGAAAGAGAGGAAAGCGCGAGAAGGAAAGGAATAGAGAAAAAGAGGGCCCCGATGTGGGGAGAGGATGGCCACTGGAATAGCCTCAACTGGACAGCACGTGGACGACTGGACTACCTACTTTTATATCGCTCGGGAAATAATGGGATTCCCATCATGAAGTGGATTTCCCTCGGGAGCCAGTGGACATCGATGCACGCGTCAAGAGGTCCTACACCATCCGACGCCCGTATCCTATCGGTCTCCTGCACTCGCCCGACGTTCATCGTTGCCTCTCCTCCCATCCACGTTCACCTGTCCAAACCTCCTACCTTTTAACCTCTTCGTATCACACATCGATGTACGCGCGCGAAATTTTTCGAGAACGATGCCAATACATTGCGGTTCAGTCCTTTAGATATACGACGAATCCCTCATTTTAATTCTAAAACACTACCAACGGAGCTAAGATGACTCCAAACTTCGTTTACGATATATGTATGTTTTAGCATATTCAAGCTGAAAGCTGAACAAACTATGCACGAAAGAATAATTGTCGTTCAACTGTACACATATTTCTGTAAAAAATCCTTGAAATAAATTAAGGTGAGGAAGCAAAAGACGTATACAGAAGTACAGGATCTGTGGTGACTCCAAGAAATATCAGGACTTTGTCCTACATGCATGTATGAGACTTTATGTTGAACACATATACCATTGGCGAAGAATAATTTATTTGCTAATGCAAATTAGCTAAGATCTTACGAGCCCATCTAGATAAATCAGAGCCCCAGTAGTGTAGGATCGTAAGTACACAGACAAAGTAGATGACTTGTGAGTGATAATCACAGATCATGAACGACTGGTAGAGTTAAAATGCATTTCTTGATTATTCAACAAATGAGATCGTGATTGAATATAGAAAATTCTCAGGTATTCTCCGACTACGATCAATACGATTTATAAATACGATATAAACAAATTTACAGGTAAAATGATCATGCTATGGAGATAAATGATCATTGAGAACTCCTGAAATATTTATTGCAAAAAGAAATGATTAGATTGGTACTCGTGATAAATAGTAGAGTAATGTATCATTCATTTTACCTCAATTTATAGTTTCAATATCACCGATACATTTATCCTATGGAGAACAGTTTTAATTAATTTCGGGAAATAACAATAGCCTTTCTTAATATTACGACTTCTTCAACTGCATCAATGATTGTTAATCGCGTTTCCATTCCATTTGCAGTATAAATAAGATATGTACTGTATAATCCATTTTCAGAGCCAATGTTATTGAATTACATAAGATACTAACAAAAGATATGGTTTATTTGTAATTCGACTACATTGAACCCCACCAAACTATAGCTCAAAATTTGAATTTCGTTAATCAGAATTGATCAACAACGGATACTCTTGCAACTCGGCTTAACCAAAAGTCGATATATTAGGAACCTGAGAGCTCTCTCGATCATTCGTTTGTACCAGCAAGCGAAACTCCACACACGTAGACTGACTGTAAAGTAATTAGTAGTCTCACTAATTAACAAACGCCTTTATAAGACGGCAAACACTGGTAAATCTAAATATTTAATATAGTGTGTGATACAATAAATCGAGCATTACTTTTCGGTCGATTCAACACATGGAAAAAGCCTATCAGCAGCTGGTATAACACGTATAGTACCACCAGCGAGGAATCGATACCTGATCGGTGATAGTACAAATAAGCCTTTTATACTATGAGGTTTATATTCCATGGATAACGTTATCGACCTCACACGGAGTACACACTCTACCGAATATGCGGCGATCTATGTATCACCACTGACCGGATACAGTATAGGCCCAACATCACCGACGAGGTATAAAATCAAGAGACGCGGTTGCGTCTCGCGCCAAATATAAGCAGAGGAAACACGGCGCACCGAAATAGAGTACTAGATTAAGGGGGTACGCTAGGTCCTACTATTATCAACAAAATCCCTAGATTTACCGACGCAAGGATGCGAAAATAGGTTTTAGAATTGAACAGGATTTTTTCTTTCGTAAAGCGTATTTCGGACTGGGGCAGGGCTCATTTGAAAGAGGAAGGTTCAATGAAGGAAGCTCTGGTGGGGCATCGGCCCCACGACCCCGGGACTCCTCGGCATCGGCCCCACGGCCCCGGGACTCCCGGCATCGGCCCCACGACCCCGGGACTCCCGGCATCGGCCCCACGGCCCCGGGACTCCCGGCATCGGCCCCACGGCCCCGGGACTCCCGGCATCGGCCCCACGGCCCCGGGACTCCCGGCATCGGCCCCACGGCCCCGGGACTCCCGGCATCGGCCCCACGGCCCCGGGACTCCCGGCATCGGCCCCACGGCCCCGGGACTCCCGGCATCGGCCCCACGGCCCCGGGACTCCCGGCATCGGCCCCACGGCCCCGGGACTCCCGGCATCGGCCCCACGACCCCGGGACTCCCGGCATCGGCCCCACGGCCCCGGGACTCCCGGCATCGGCCCCACGGCCCCGGGACTCCCGGCATCGGCCCCACGACCCCGGGACTCCCGGCATCGGCCCCACGACCCGGGACTCCCGGCATCGGCCCCACGGCCCGGGACTCCCGGCATCGGCCCCACGGCCCCGGGACTCCCGGCATCGGCCCCACGGCCCCGGGACTCCCGGCATCGGTCCACTGCCCGGACTCCCGGCATCGGCCCCACGGCCCCGGGACTCCCGGCAATCGGCCCCACGACCCGGGAATCCCGGCATCGGCCCCGGGACTCCCGGCATCGGCCCCGGCCCCGGCACCGGCACCGGCCCCGGCATCGGCCCCACGACCCCGGGACTCCCGGCATCGGCCCCACGACCCCGGGACTCCCGGCATCGGCCCCACGGCCCCGGGACTCCCGGCATCGGCCCCACGACCCCGGGACTCCCGGCATCGGCCCCACGACCCCGGGACTCCCGGCATCGGCCCCACGGCCCCGGGGCTCCCGGCATCGGCCCCACGACCCCGGGACTCCCGGCATCGGCCCCACGGCCTCGGGACTCCCGGCATCGGCCCCGGCCCCGGCCCCGGCC